>APFE031102262.1:21295-93134 GCA_000404065.3 Pinus taeda | reverse complement strand
GGGGTGAACCACTTTTTCACACTCCCCCATTGATTAAACATCAAAGGGGCTAGGGGGATGCAGAGTGGCTTCAGAGCCATTGATCTCCGTGCTCGAGATCTTCAACCACCCAGAGCTTTGAGAACTTTAACTAAAAACGACAAAAGGTCGTGTCATTACTTATTTAAAAATAAAATTTAGCTTAAGTTTAATCTAATCATGCTTAAAATAAATTAAAAACAATTAATAAATGAATGAGTGACATTTAAACTAGAACGCTTTATTCTTTGGGATTTCCATTATTTTCTATTTTTTTCCTTTTCTCTTTTTCTATTTATTCTTTTCTATTTTTCTATTTTTCTTTTATCCCTTTTTTACAATATCTTTTTATATATAATTTTTTATATCTCAAACATCTAACTTGTCAAAACAAATAATGTTACAACATCGGCTCCAACTGGGGACTGCTTCCTCCTGTAGGATGTAGAGAACATGCAGATCTAAGTGCCTTCTTCTCCTCGGGCTAATGGAGTCTTTACTGAAAAATAATCACACTTGCAGAAAAATGTAACAAACCAGTGATGTACAAATAATGAATGATTAAAGCAATCTCAATAATGAATGTAGTGTTTCAAATATTTTTCATTGACTGCCAATGAATAATATTGGCCTTATAAGTTATGCAAAACAAAAGTATGCAGCCTTTAACCTGTGCAATGCTGAAAGGTCCCAACCAAAGATTGTCAAACTTTCCATGCTTTCCCTTTTCTTCTCTTCTAACATTCCATTTTAGTACTAAATCTCCTTCCTTGAAGTCTCTTTCTCTGGCCTTTCTTTCAAATAAGCTTTTCATTTTGTTCTGATATTTCCTAAGCTTGTATTGGACTTCATCCCTATCTTCATTAAGTTCTATGATCTTATTGATTCTCCTAGAAAAAAACATTAGGCTCTTCATTTTATTCTTGTATGAATTTGACAATAGGAAAATCTAGTTATGTAGGAAGAAGTGCCTCAGTGCCATAAACAAGTTGAAAAGGTGATTTACCTGTTGATCTTTTCGGTGAAATTCTATTTTCCCATACCGCATACTTGAGATGGATGTCCCAATTTATTTTGTGATCTCCAAGTACCTTTTTAATGACCTTGACTAGAATTTTGTTTGATGAATTTGCCAATCCATTTCCTTCAGGATAATAAGGAATATAACGATGTATAAGAATTTGATATTTTTGGCAAAATTCAATTATTTTGACACTATTGAATACATGTGCATTTTTTGTAACTATTTTTTGAGGACATCCAAATCTAGATAGAATGTTCTCTTCAATGAATTTAATAATAGCTATATCAGTAGCATTCCTGAATGGTGTTGGCTTATTGGGCCCTGACCCAAGTTCAGAACAGTTTTTAGCCAAACAAATCCTGCAGCTACTGACCCTTTTGGCAACATCCCGCATAGCGTGGACTGAGGTCTCACCCGAGGTAGCAGGGGAGGGTGCTGGAACCAGGTTTCTGCACCCTTGGCATGTCTTGATGTGGTCTAGAGGGGGGTCATGAACCTTTATGTGGCCTCGCACCACTTTTGTACTACTATCGGACTACAGGTGTATTTTCTTATTAAGGAAATTATTATAGATCTTATCTTCTTATTATAGTCTTTAAGCAAACAAGTAACAATAAACCCAGTGCGCGCATAAAAGCTACAAACTCATATAACAAATGCATAAACCAGAATACAATAGATCCACGATATTTCAGAAAACAACTTATCTTTATTGATATCTTCTGTCACTACAACCAGATCCGCCTTGCGCACTCAGCTGCAGGGGTCTGTGCACACAGCTGCGGACTCTACCAGGCCTCTTTGCACACAGCTGCAGAGCCTCTATCTATCTACCAACACCCTTGACTCGGACTTATAGACGCAGAGAATATTGCCTTCACAAACCCATAACAATCAAGATCCAAACAAAACTTAACTCAAAAAACTCCTTTCTACCCTTAGAGCCTCGCTCTATTTATACATTCCCATGGTCCGTACACCATGGGCAAGCCGACTCACTTCCTATTATTTTACATTATTCTTGGGTAGACAACCCTTTGACTTGACTCGTTACAATTCGCGCTCTGTGCACTTCGCGGAGTCTTCACCATACTTTCACCCAAAACTGTGGGCTTTGAGCCCCAAAACCGTTACGCGGGCCTTCCGCTACCCAAAAACTGGTATGACTTCTACCCAATTTGTAGAATAGTTTGTATTAGCCAAAATCCATTTGTACTATTTACTAGATGCTAGATGCTAGGTGAATCTCCCCAATAATGTCTAGTCCCCAATGTAGGAAAGGCCTTTCAACTATAACTGGAACTAGAGGGAGTGATGACATTTGTTTCTTTCCAATAAAACTTTGACATGGTATGCAAGCTCTAACCTTTTCTCCTACTTGTGCAAAACATTTGGGCCAATAAAACTCAACTCTTAAAATTTTGTATGTTGTTTCTCTCCAAGCATAATGAGCCCCACAAATACCTGTATGAAATTGATCTATAACTCCTTCTGTCTCACTTTCTGTTAAGCATAATAAAAGGATGTTTAGTGGATCCTTCCAATAGAGAATTGCATTGATGATGCAATATTTTATGGTCTTTAAGTTGAGGGTTTTGCATTGATTTTTTGTGAATCTAGGCGGATACTCAAAATCTCAAAGAAAATGCACAATATTAGTGTACCATTCAGAAAGAAGGAATTTCTCATTGATGTGGAGTGGAAGGGGAAAGGCTTCAGCTGAAGATGGAGGTTCTTGTGGATTATTCTATGTTGGAGAAGATTCTTGTGGATTCTCCTCTATTGGAGAATGTTATTGTGGATTCTTCTCTATTGGAGAAGGTCCTTGTGGATTCTTCTCAGTGGAAATCTACATCACAGAATTTATCCCCAAAACTTTACAACTGGATTCTGCTAATAGTTTGGCTAAACCATGACCCTTTATCAACTTTGTAGATTTGATAATAAGATCAAATTCTAATATCTTGGTGATCCATCTTCCTCTTCGACCATCTGTATCAGGCTGTGACAAGACAATTTTAACAACATTGTTTGGGACATAGGCAATAATGGAACAATGAAGAATATAGACTCTGAAAGCTTTCAAGACTTGAACTAAGACATAGGCTTATTTCTTAATAATGTCATATTTTAATTCAACATCTATCATGGCTTTACTAAAAAAGGCAATAGGCTGGTCATCTCCATTTTCATTTTTTTGCAAAAGGACAATAACTAAGGTGTTTTTAGAAGCAAAGGAAAAAATGTTGAAAGGTTTAGAATAGCCTGGACTAGTCAATACTTGGGCTTTAGATATGGCTTTCTTAATTTGGTTAAAATAAAATCTTGCTTGAACTATCCATTTTACCTCATGTCCCTTTCTCAGCATATCAGTGATATCTTTAACTATTTCAGCATAGTTAGGTATGAATCTCCTCATAAAGTTGATTTTACCAAGAAAAGCTTGAACTTCCCTTTTATTCCTTGGTAATGAAAGTGCTTGGATGGATGAAACTCTTTTTGTGTCAATGACCACTCCTTATTTTGAAATAATAAGACCCAATAATTTTTCTTCTTTAATGGTAAACAAGGACTTCTTTGGATTTAGTGATATCCCAAACTTCCTGCACATGTCAAAAACATTTCTCAAGTGTTTTAAATTTTTTTTATTTGAATTTGAAAATACAGTTAAATCATCTAGATAAATAACAACAAACTTGTTAGCCTTACCAACAAATTCTAGATCCATGGCTCTTTGCAAAGTAGCTCCAACATTTATTAGTCCAAAAGGAATCCCTGCATACATGAATGTACCCTTTCTCTATCATGTGGTCTCACCATTATCTTATTATATATAGAAAAACCATCTAACATAGAAATTATATTAGAACCAGAAATCCTTTGAAGTAATTGATCCATCTTGAGTAATGGATAATTATCTTTTAAGGATGACTTGTTTAAGTTCCTGAAATCCACACACAATCTAATTTCACCATTTTTCTTCTAACTGGAACCAAATTTGATATCCAATCAGAATATCTTAAGGGAACTATGATCTTGGCATCTAGTAGCTTTTTAAGTTCTTTTCCAATTGTGGGTAGCAATACTGGATTTATTCTCCTTCACTTTTGCTTAAAAGGTTTAACATCTAGTTTCATAGGAATTTTATGTTCGATGAGTAATGTATCATAGGTTTTTATCTCATCATAAGACCAAGAAAAAACATTGTTGTAACTCCTACGGAGAGCTATATATTTATCTTTTATTTCCTTTGGTAATGATGCAAAGATTTTGACATTTCTGGTTTCTTCTTCAGATCCTATGTTGCATTCTTCTATATCTTCTTCAGATGAATCTAATAATCGGTTTTTTGGAACATCATTATGGTCAAACAATTTTTGAAGAGGGACTAAAACCTTTGGGATGAAATTGGTGGGTAATTGGATGATGTTATGATTGACTATTTTTGAGTTTAATTGTGAAGTTTCATTTTCATTATTCAACTCTTTATGATCAAGTTGTGCTTCTTCGATTTGTAAGGCTAAAAATTCATAAATTACCTGCAAAAGTGACTTTAGTTGTTCATCATCTTCAAATATTTTCCAATATCTAAGATTATCAGGAATTGATGGTTTTTATTTTACTTGAATTTGATATTGTAACTGTATTTGATCGGGATTTTAAAAGAACTAGCTAAAATAGCTAAAGGATCTGCATGAATATTTTGATTCCTTGGAATAGCAGTGATGTTAAATGCCTGAAAGAAATTATCCACTGAGTGTGATACCTATTTTCTGTATGATCTAAGTCTAGGATGTTTGGTTTGACAAAGATTTCTGACTTGTTTAACAATGAGCTCTGAGTCACTGAATACACTTTAATTTTATATTTTAAAATTTGTAGCTAATTCCAACCCTAGAAGTAAAGCTTCATATTCTGCTACATTGTTTCTAACATCAAATTCTAACTTATAGGATTGAGTTATGTTATCTTTATTTGGTGAAATAAGTACAATACCAGCTCCATATCCTTCTTTTGAAAAAGCTCCATCAAAGTATAATTTCTAAATATCAGTTTTGACACTCTCAAGTTTATCCACAATCTGTTCAATGGTAAGTTGATTGCTTTATAAATTATCTGATGATAGTGTGAAACATCCAAAATCTTAGTCAACTACATAAATGGGATGATTTCTTTCTTGATCAAATCTACAAACAGTATTAATGAATCTAACCTCCTTGTATAATCTTAGCTATTCACCTCCATATACAAGAATAGTAGCATAAGACATGTCCATTTGTAGACTTCCTCCTAATTTGGCACAACATGATCTAGACAATAACATGCCAAATTTAGGAGGAATATCTGTAACTACAATATCTAATACTACACTCTTAACAACGATTTGTGCTAGAGTGACAACTAAGTATTTTATAAGTCCAAGACAAGGTAGCTTCTTTGAGTCAAAAGTATATAAATCATGATAGAATCTAGTAACCTGTAATTGAAGTTGATCCATGATCACTTTAGGCATCAAATTATGGGAAGCCCTAGAACCTAACATGCAGTTGTATAATAGAAAATCATGAACTTTTAAAGTGACATAAAAAGGTGGTACATTTTCATCAATTATATCAGAACTAGGACCAAATATTATTGAAATTTTCTCATCTTGCAAGCTTATAACACCTCCTTCAACATCAACACTTGAAGATTGAATCCATTTAGAAACTTGATTTTTATACCCTGGGTTTTTGGAAAGTTCAAATAAGGAAATAGGTATTTTGACCCTTTCTAGCTCTATTTCCACATTGAAAGTAGTTAAAAATGTTTTATCAACTAAATTTGGTTCATTTGATTTATTCAATGGTTGAATTGTTGTTGTTTAAGTTTCAGTGGTTTTAATTGGTGGTTCATTTACACTAGGATTCTAGGGGGTCTACCAAGCCCTGGTCTTGGTCTTAAATCATATCTTCTATTTAATTCTACAATTAAGAATTTAGAGAAGGCATGATATTTTGACACTTGTCAATTTTCTTGATTTTTTTGTGTGAATTGATTTTGAGGAAGGGGGGCAATGGCATTTTGAATTGATGAGTTATCAAAAATATTGATGTCATCTATAATCAGAGGGCCACTGTCTTCGGGTTCCTAATCATCAATCATTAGTGGAGGTTGAATTTTCTGATCAGTATTAGGTCTTTACAAAATTTGAGGTTGAGTAATTCTTCTAAATGGAGCTTGAGGTCTATTTGTTGTTTGTTGAACTGTTCTAGGTTGAGCCTCCATTTTCAAAATCGTACTTGAAATATTTCTAAGAAGTGAAATGATTTCATCTATCTTTTGATCTTCCTTTGTACCTTTTGATGAAGAAGCCTCTTCCTTAGCTTTTATTTTTATTTCAACCTTTTTTGCTTTAGCCCTAAGTTAGCTGATGATGATCTATTGGCTTCAACTTCTATGGCATTTGTTTGCATGTATTCTAGGGTGATGGATGTTATTTCTCTAAGCATGACTGTGAAATCATCATCAAAATCTTTAGAAAATCTAAGTTTAGCCGCTGAGACTGGTGGTTTACAGTTAGATGACATCTTATGATAAAATTTGTTAAATCTTTTTATAAAGTCAACCACTAGTTCATCGAGATTTCTTTTCAGTTCTTTAAATTTTGTAACAAAATATACATGGTCCTTTTTAACTCCCCATTGATTTTTCAAGATGTTTGTTAACTGATTCCAAGATCGAATTTAATTTTCTCTTACTTGTCTAAACCAATTCTAACATTTCCTTCAAGTGATTGGACAAACAACCTCATATACACATATTCATGTTCAATATACATGTTATCAGCAAAATGTAAAACTGAAGCTAAGTGATCTTCAGAAGACAAACTAGTTTCTCCATTAAATCTAGGTATGTGTTTTAAATACCCATTAGGAAAATTATTAAGTTGATGAGGGAGCTGTAAGGAAACATACCTAGCTTGAATGATAGGCTAAAAAGCAGCCATATCTGAAGATGAGGATGAGTATGTAGAAGATGAGGAAGATTCTAAAGAAGATGTTGTTGATGAAGATGAATTTGTGGGGAAAGATGGGGGTGTGGTTGTAGGAGGAGGTCCTCTTAAACCTTTTATTAATGGTGATTAGATAACTAACTTCTTCTCTTCTGGTTGAAATTTTCCAACAGTTTCAAATAAAGGATTTGTATAGACAGAAAAAGTGTCCTCAACTTCAATAGAAGTAGATGCAAAATTATGTATAGTAGGTGATATAAAATCAATACGTTTTAGCTTAGGTAAATGTATATCTAACTCTTCTTCTAACTTAGGTGATTCTAAAAGGGTTTGATGGATTTGATATGATTCCAATGAATGGACTAGAAGGGCTAACTACAAATCAACTCCTCTAGATAAATTTTCTAGTACTTTTGGGGGTAAGTCAGACAATTCAGAAGGAATTGGAACATGTCCAAAAGGATCGGTAGCTAAAACAATTTTAGGTTGTATCAGTGCAGAAGAAGAGGTAGAATCTTCTAATCTTCTTCTAAAAGAATCTCTCCTTACCAGTCTCTCAAGATCTAATAATGGAGTTAAAGTTCAGGGTCTGAATGAGATCTGGTATGTCTATAAGAAGCCAGTTTGGCTTTTAGAGTCGCCAGGTGAAATATTTTAATCTACTAATCCTATATTCACCTTAAAGGAAAATATAAATCGTTGTCCCAGGGAAAATGATTCAAATTTCATTCCTCGACAACGACGCCAATCTGATTTTGTCCTCTGAGATAATTCTAGGTTAGGTAATTATGCCAGAGCATAAAAAATATTTTGGTATTTTTTTTTAAATTTGTGGAAGACCAATGTTTTAAGCTTATGTAAATAGGTATTGTGTCCTAATTTCTCTCAACATAAAGAAAGCGTTGTTTCTTCACTTCTAAACAATAATTTATCTTTAAAATATTTGGAATGAAGAATTCATAGAAAATATGAGTTTTAAGTATTCAGATAGAATATTTAAAATAATCACAAGACAAATGCTAGTAAACTATGTTCACTAACCAACAAAAATGCATCCAAATTTATGAAGAATTGACAATTAATTGATGTAGGGGAGTTTATTTAGACAAATAGTCAAATGAACTAATCTCTGTAATTTATTATAACTTCGTAGGAGATTTAAGATAGACTAATATTCAATTTATATCTTACTCAAATTTCTTCATAAAACCAAATCATTTTGAAATAACCGAATTGAATGAATAACATAAAGAAAACTAACAAAGATAACAAGATGTTTGAAACAAATTCAGAATCCTTTTATTGGTATCAGACAACTTCAGATACATGTAATTCTACTTCGAATAAACTTAGGCGAAAGGTGCAACCCTTTACAATTCGAACTAGGAATTATTTATACAAAATGTTCTGAAATTATCTAAAGTAAAATATCTAGATACAATGGAAAAATATCTAGATATGTTTCTACAAAAATAGTACATATATATAGGGAAATGAAACTGTTGAAGCTGTTGTATCTAGGTTCAAGGATTATGGTGCTGACGTGGCTGATAAACCTATTATTTTTCTGTTGAATCTGCTAATGACTATTGTTGAATCATTACTCTAGTAACTTGCATAATTCTTTCCATCTTTATTCATCTGGAACTTGGTATTTGATTAATCTTCTAAAAGTTCATCTACCTCAGTAAATTTTTGAAAAGTTGGCTTTACCACAAATAAATGATTTATCACATGTTTGATGAGTAAATCATAATTGAGGCCTTCTATAAACTCTTTACCTGTGATTGTGCCTTTGATCTTTGAAAACCTGGATTTATCATTGACAATTTAACGTAATTTCGTTTGATATTATTCCAAATCAATTAATTTATTTGTCATTCCCTGTAATCCAGGCAATCCCTTTTGGTGTAAAACTGAAAAATTGCTATGAAACCTCTAGATACTTGATTTGAGGTTATGGCACTTATTTTCAAGCTGCAGCATCAAATTATTCTTAGTGAGAATCCTTCTCACTTCCATTATGGTCTCTGTCTTGTCTTCTATATCATATTCCTCCAATTCATATTTGGTTCTGGAATTCAAAACCCTTATTAATGCATGTTCTCTTCCTGGCTTTGAACCCAAATATTTCTTTACATATGCTATGGCTTGCTTGTCCCTATGTACTAGTTCATCCTGCTCAAAGATTATTTTAATTGAAGGCCATATCTTAGTGATGGCTTCATTTATTTGGATCCAGATACAATCTCTAGTCTGTGTGATTGTATCAATCATAACATATTGGCTTTCTAGGAATTTATCTCTTTGTGTCAGCTTATATGAAGTCTACAACTCGGCTAAATAATCATTATAAATATTTAGTTTCTATTCTTGTAAATTGTTAAGCTGACTCCATAGTTTTTCAACCTCTTTCCCTTTAATTAACAAATCTTCCATAGCTTTTTCCAACTCTGTTGCTGGATCAATAGATGTATTCCCCTCTATTGTTGTAGTGGTTGATGTAGATGTTGGTGTTCTATCATATGTTGGGATTCCTTGATGCTCTTTTTCCTTTATAATCTTTTCAATCTCAATCTCCATTTTCTTTATCTGCACATTTTGTTCAATTATGATCTTGAAAATATTTTCTTTCTCCATTTCTAGTTGACCTATCTCTTTATCTTGTGGATCTTCTGTAGATGGTAGCTTAAGCTATTTTCTTAGAGCAACTACGTCTGGATTTTTAGTCTTGATCATTTCTTCTGTTGCTTTTACATCTATGGGATCATATCCAAACTTTATCACTAAATCCTATAGGGATTTGATCTTGGTATCTTTTGTTGAAGAAGAAAGTATTTCTAACTTTAACTGAGACTATACATTGTTTAATGACTATTCAAGTTTAGATGTTTCCATAGCTGAAATTTCAAGGGAAGAATAAATCATTTTACTACATTGCTCATGTAGGTCAATCTAGTCAATAGGATGAATCGAATTTGTATAAAAAGTAAAGATAGACTTAGTATAATCAATAACACTCCTAGGATGAGTGACTTTGGGCTGTAGAAAGGTTATTTGCATCTTTCCCTTCTCAGTGTCGAAGGTTGAAAGTAGCATGTGTTGAGTAGATGATGCCTGCTTCCAAAGTAGTTGGAAGCCTTCAAAGCCTCATTCCTCTGCTTGATTTCTTTGTAAACTATGAAGACACTCTTATCTTTCTGATTCTGCTGCAAACATCCTATATGAGGTGATGACACATTTGGACTGGATGAAGATAAAGTAGAGCTACAACCATTTCTTCTCTGCTAGAAGATGATGACATGAATGGGCTTGTTAAGATAATTGGGCACTATTGTGTAGTGTCTTCTGAATGTGTATCACTTGTACTAGTTGTTTTATGGCTTTTACTATAAATTTTTAATTCCTTGGCTGAAGTTTGTGTTTCCATGGGAGAAGCACTATCTTTGGGCCTTTTATCATGTTTTTATTCTCTTAGAGGAGTCTGTGATGGTGTAGATGTTATAATTTGTTCCTCTGCTTCCTAAAGTGTGTTTTCCTACCATTCATCATGGTTCATAAATTGTTCTATCTCAAGCCTAAGAGTATGAGTATATGGGTTAGTTTTTTTTCTTCCCATAGCTTTGAAATTACTCATAGGGGATCATAAGACTAGGTGAAACTAAGCTTAAAGTTAATTTTTCTAAGGAGATATTCTGCTTCATTGCTTGTTACTCTAGCATTAAAGGGCCCTACTTGAGTTTATATTTTAAACAAATTCATTTTCTTTACTGCAACAAAATGTAGTTGATCCATGTTGATCATTTTTTTTATATACTCTAATGCAAATATAAAAATAGGAACAAATTTAGTTAATTTCAATGGGGGCACCTCACATCCATATATCCTAATCTATGAATAATTTTGGTATAAATACCAATCTCCCATTCTGGTTTGTTCACTGAGATGAAGGATTTTCCCAATCTCTGTCCCAATTCTTGGTTTTGTATCACTATTGAATAAACATGTAGAAACATATAGGAATTTATCTAAAAAATCATTGAATATGAATTCAGTGTTTTTCTTTCTCACTATGGAAGTCCAATGGATCACTAAGTGTGGATTCACTTGACTACCCATCTTCTGTAGGGGAAAAGAAAACCTCTCTGGCTCACTAAACAAAAACAAGTATACTAAAAAATGGCATACTTGAACAC
Organism: Pinus taeda; assembly: GCA_000404065.3. NCBI lineage: Eukaryota > Viridiplantae > Streptophyta > Pinopsida > Pinales > Pinaceae > Pinus > Pinus taeda. The sequence continues at coordinate 81,901 of APFE031102262.1, read as the reverse complement.
TCCTTATGTAGGAAATTTCATGAATTGACCATGAATTGACTCTGCTAAGTATCCACTGTAATTGAAAATCAAAGAAGGCTTTTCATTTGTTGAGAAAACTGACAGAAAACCTATTAATACCTCATCGATCCACTCATCAAAATGATAACCTAACAAACAAGAGGCAATGGATAAAATCTACTTGGTCATTTCTGGAAACATAGATGACTAATAAGATGGGTTGGTTTTAGGTAATTAGATATCTTCTGGTAAAAAGGTTTCAAATATTTGGCTCTCTGGGGAAAGTCAATATTTTTGTAAATGTCCATGAGGGATTCTAGATAAAATGGATGCAAGGGTTTAGTTTTTTGAATCTACAACATTTGGTTGATTGGCTCAGTAGTAATGGTAAACAGAAATTCATTGTTTTTATAAATTACTACTCTTTGAGTGGGAATATACCTATCATGACACCATACAACAAAATATGGGAAATGGTGGGTTTGTGGAATGTTGAACTAGGGTAAGGATGACTAATAGAGGTTTATTTCATCACTTTGGTCAATGAATTTATGTTTTAACCAACTATGGAGTTCGTAGAGATTGAACTCACAGTTGGTTTCAACAATTTTGAAGTATTGGTCAACAAAAGACTGATGATATAAATCAATGGTAGGGTGAAGCATGGGGTTTTCCATAACATTATATTTATTTTTGGAAGCCATGAATGAAAAATAAAGGTGAAAACGACCTCAATTACCCAGAAAATTAATGATTTTGTTGTTAACTGATAGGTAGTAGTGTGTGAAAATCTTCGCTGATAACTTGGGAAACTATCTGCCTGGTATTGGTCACAAATGGTTGAACTCTAGTTTGGCATGGCAAGGGAAGATGGTTATCCATTCAGCTTCGCAGAAAAAAAATAAAAGGTTTTTAGTTGGTTAAAGTTTTTTATTGGGTAATACTCGTTAAATGGTGCAAGAGAGGCATTTATTAGTAACAATGTTTTTAACTGGTTTGAAGTCGGCGTATGACGTGGGTGACAAGTGGCATTATAAGAGTGAACGAATGATGGGTATGTGGTGCGACGAGTGATGGGACAAGGTTTTGTTTGAAAACGACGAGAGCAGAGGTGTAATGGTCAGCTAGGTTTGGGAAGGTGGAGGGGGGGTGTGGAGGGCATGTGGCAAAGGTGGTTTTGGGGTTTGCACCCTCCCGTTGATTAAACATCAGAGGGGCTAGGGGGTTGCGAAGTGGTTTCAAAGTCGTTGATCTCCAAGCTCAAGATCTTCAATTTCCCAGAGCTTTGAGAACTTTAACCAAAAATGACAAAAGGCCATGTCATTACTTATTTAAAAATAAACTTTAGTTTAAGTTTAATCTAATCATGGTTAAAATAAATTAAACACAATTAATAAATTAATGAGCGACATTTAAACTAGCATGCTTTATTCTTTGGGATTTTCATTATTTTCTATTTTTTCTTTTCTATTTTTCTTTTATCCATTTTTTACAATATATATATATATATATATATATATATATATATAGAGAGAGAGAGAGAGAGAGAGAGAGAGAGAGAGATAATATCTCAAACGTCTAACTTATCAAAACAAATAATGTTACAACAACCACTTTGCCTTTGCCAAATCCTTTTCCAACTTCCATAACCATTAATTAATCACCAGTGATATCCATCACTATGTTTTTCCCAACATTCATCTTGGAATATGTGTCAATTGACCTTTGTCTTATTTTATTTACATAGAATATCAACTAGGGTTTGTTATATTATAATGTGTACTTGTTTGCTAGTTTAGCAATGGAATAGATAGTGCACAATTTGATATACTAGTGGATGCCTTGTCGAAGCTTTTTCTAGTAGAAATACTTATGAAATATTGCTACTATATTTTCCACACCAAAGTACCATGCTACCTAACTATAAAATAAGATTGCATCATGGAGGTGGAGGTCTAGAATTTGTTTTCTTGTGATTAATGTCTGCTATGTGGCATGGAATTTAGAGTCATTATTGTATATTTGTGGCCACCCATAGGTCTCGTGCCCGTAAAAGTTAATAATTATGGTTAGCACTACAAATGAGGGTAATTGAGGTAGTATGAATCATCATTGGTGTTTCCCTTCTTATGTTTTTTGTTCCTGTGGAATTGTTGTAGGTATGTGAACCATTTGTAATGGTTGTAACTTTACTTGTGTCTACATGAATTGTATGGGCTCATGATCAATGTGGATTATCATCTCCTTCCCCAAAATATTATGCTTTCACTGCTAGCATGCCTACATGGTGCAATACATTACAGCTGCTTGTCATAGGTGGGGTGTCTTCAAATAGTATCAAAGAGTCTCTCACTGTGATATGCCACTAGATTTCCTTGCTAAGTGAGGACTACATTGATAGCATAATTACAGGCATCTATCTCAATCTCACATAGATGTTGTTGGTATGGCTTGGTGAAGATTGATGTGGAGCATATGTAATGTTAGAACCTCTAGTGCTTTCTTTTGTGACATGAACCGTGAAAAAATTACTTTAGCTCCACCTTTTCAGTTAAGGGTCAAGTGATATGAGAGAGCCTCGATATTAACCTTTGGTAGAAGTTAGCAAGGCCCAATAATTTACAAAGGTATGTTAAAGTCGTCGAGGTTTGCCAATCCTAAATGACATGGATCTTAGCTAGGACCACTTGCATCCCATGTTCATCCAAGATGGATCCGAAATATTGAACTCTTTTCATGCCAAATAAGCATGTCTCCATATTCAAATACAATTTATGTTTTCGTAGGGTGTCGAAGACGCGCTAAATGTGTTGCAAATGTTTTTCCTAGGTTCTGTTGAGAATGAGGATGCCATCCAGATATACAACCACAAAAGAGTTCATGAATAGCCACATGATAACATCTATCATCCTCATGAACATTGTTGGAGGATTAATAAACCAAAATGGCATGAAAAAACACTCAAAAGGGCCTTCTTTAGATTTGAAAGTTTTCTTCCATACAATATTTGTTCAATTGGAACCTGGTGGTAGCTAGATTTTAGGTCAATCTTACTAAAGAATTTGACACCCTTAATTTTATAAATAATATTTGTAATCCGAGGATTGAGTATATATTCTTCATAATTATTTTTTTAGGGCTCTATAATCAATACATAGCTCCATTTCCCATCCTTCTGCACCAACACAATTAGACACCCACAAGGTGAGGATCTCGATTGAATGTGGGCCTTTTGGATGAGCTCGTGAATCCACATTTTTATCCTCATTCTCAAAGGGAGAGCATCTATATATAAATCCATTAGTTAAAGGAGCAAACGTATCAAGTCAATTTAATGTTTGACCAGAAAATGCAGAGGCATCCCCATAGGTGCAGTGAATATATATTTGTATGTCTCTTAATCTTGTCTACGTATTTCTATTGTGTAGAGATTCCCTATGTTGAGGCTATGGTGGTCAAAATGAACTTCCTTTTGCATTCTGACCAAGCCATGAAAAGGACAAACTTTGCAGTCTAAGATATTATCTTTTGGCATTGTTTTGCTAATATCAATGAAATTTCAATAGTCATAATTACCTTTGGTACCCTATGAGATTACCTCCTAGAGTAATAATGACATGACAAGGATGAGACTCATAAAAACATGGAATTTCCACATATGAGGTTTTCCTAAAATAACATCACAAAATTTGATTGGGGAACATCACACAATACCTCATTGTTGAAGTGCTTGATCTCATAAGACAAGAAAAATTTGTGGTTGACACTGATTTCTCATATATGGCTCAACCAACTAATGGTGTGTGGTACTATTAATAGTTTTGATATATTAATGACCTTGCTTGATATTAGGTTCTTTTAAATCCCACTATAAACAATGAAATGTAGTAGGGTCCCCTTCACCCACATTTGAGAATACAAGAGGCACTCCCCCTCTTCTCAATCCTCTAACCTCACCCGTAGAGATACCTTTACATTGTCAGGTCAAGCACTCCATCGATCTGACCCCGGGTGCACCACTGCCCAATGGACCGATCTATCGATGCTCTATTCTGGAGAACGATGAGATCAAGTGGCAGATTTAGGAACTACTATAGAAAGGGCACATCAAGCCAAGCTCATCACCCTATGGGAGTCTGATTGTATTGGTACAAAAGAAGGATGGGACCTGAAGACTGTGTATTAACTATCGGGCGTTGAACAAGATCACTGTCCATAATAAGTACCCAATCCCATGGATTGATGAACTTCTAAACCAGCTCAAGGGGGCCAAATATTTCAACAAGATTGAATCGAAGTCTGGTTATCACCAAGTGCTTATCAAACCCTCTGATGTGTGGAAGATTGCCTTCAAATCCAAGGAGGGCCTTTTCAAAAGGTTGGTCATGCTTTTCAAGTTGACTAATTCCCTTGCAAACTTCATTAGATAGATGGATGAGATCTTGCGACCCTTCACCAATACATTCATGGTGGTGTATTTAGATGACATCTTGATGTTTAGCCAAAGTTGGGAAGAGCACCTCCACCATATTCGATAGGTCCTTCAAACCCTGCAACAACACAAGTTGTGTGCCAATTTGGAGAAATGCACTTTTGGCATGACCTAGGTTCAATATCTAGGGCACATCATTAATGAGAAGGGTATACATGCTGACCCAGCCAAGATACAAGTCATTCGAGATTGGACAACCCCAACCATTCTAACAGAGCTCCGCAGCTTTCTAGGTCTTGTCAATTTCTACCGCAGGTTTGTGTTGGGGTTCTCTCATATTAATTGGCCTTTAAGTCAAGTCACCAAGGATAGAGCGATAGCAAAAAAAATTTTGTTTGAAACCCAACAAATTAGTTTTTTGAGTTAAATCCACCTCTACTCTGCACCAGTGCTCAGATTACCAGACCTCCAACAACCATTTGAGATTGCGACAGACGCCTCCAACTATGCTATTGGTGCAATTCTTATTCAATAGGGGCATCCAATGGCTTACCACAGTGAGACACTTTCATACATAGTCCGAAAGTATCCCACTTACGACAAAGAAATATATTCCATTATGCAAGCATGTAGTTAATGGAAGCATTACATTATCAGGAAGGAAACAGTCATCCACACAGACCACCGACCTTTGCAGTTCATACAAACACAAGGGAATTTGCAAAATGATCGCCATCAAAAATTATCCACTTACCTACAATAGTTCCATTTGAACATTAAGTACAAGAAGGGAAGCACTAATAATGTTGCATACTACCTCAACCAACCACTAGTCATGGCGCTGATCACTATGCTCGACTTCTATGGGCACGAGACTTTGGGGTGGCCGTATCTTTACTGGAATGATCCAGAATTTGGCAGCACATACCAGACACTCCTAGAGGGGAATCAAGTTCCAAATTTTCACCTTCAAGATGCACTGCTATGCCACCTAGGACACATATTTGTTCCTTCAGGCGAGTGTGCCAAGATTATTTTGGATCTGCACTACAGTAGGGTCGCTAGACATTTTGGAGTAGAGAAAAAAGTGGCGGTATTGCAAAAGTATTTTTATTGGAAAAAACTTCATCATGATGTTGGGAAGTACATTAGATCCTGCACCACTTGTGCCATTGCCAAACCACCCATCAAGAAGCAAGGTCTATATACTTCTCTACCTAATCCTAGTCGACCTTGGGAATATATATCCATGGATTACATGTTGGGAATTCCTTCTACTAAGCATGGCAATGACTGTGTTTTTGTGGTCTTCGATAGATTCTCTAAGATGCCCATCATGGCATCCTGTAAGAAGAGTATCACAGCAGAGGCCACTACTAAGATCTTCTTTGAGTGAGTGTGGGTACACTTTGGGATCCCATAGTCCATTGTCTCAGATTGGGACAACAAATTCCTGAGTGCATTTTGGTCAAGTCTATGGTTGGTGTTGGATACAAAACTTACTAAGTCCATGACTTTCCATCCCCAAACTGATGGCTAAACAAAGGTTGTCAACATGATGATCGTACACATTTTATGCATGTAGAACTTGAATCATCCACGCACATGGGATGAAAATCTCCCCTATGTCCAACACAACCACAATAGAGCTCTCCACAACTCAACAAGACACATCCCCTTTCAGGTAGGGCTGGGATTTCATCCATTATGTTCCATTGATGTGGGCATACCATTTGCAGCCACTCACAAAGATTCGACTCACGTCTAGTCCAAAGCCGATAGGGCTAACAAATTCATTGATTGCATTCAACACATGCGCTAATAGGTCCATGACATATTGGACAAAACGAATGCTAATTACAAGTAGCACCATGATCAACATCGAGTGTCACACAAGTTCCAGGTGGGTGACAAAGTTTGGCTACATTTATAGAAGGAGCGCCTTGCTGGACCTCACCACAAGATTCATCCTCTCCGATATGGGCCATACACCATCACCAAGACGGTCGGTGACAATGCCTTTGAGCTCAACATCCCACCGTTCCTTGGTCTACATCAAATGTTCAATGTAGACCGACTTCGACCATACTTTCCACCATTTTTGGACACATTTGACATTGTATAACAACTCACACCAATAGAGCTCAACCTGGATTGCATGGAACAGGACACAACTGATCATCTCATGGACATGCAGATCAAGAACACTCATCAACAGAGGATACAACTATATCGAGTTGTCAAATCAGGCAAACTCCTTCACCAAGGCAAGTGGTTCACTAGGGACTGGTTCAACAAAACTTTCCTCACCTCATGGAGGCTCTGGACATAATGGGAGGCATTTCTTCCTAAGGGGGGAGGAATGATCTAGGTGGATATTGGTGGCCACCCGCCTATTCCACCTAGACCTTCAAACAATTTCATATGTTTCCTTGTTTATTTTACCATTTACTATTTTTAGCATTTTTTCTAGTCCTGAACTGATCCAGGTGGATGTTGGTGGCCACCCACCTATCCCATTTGGACCCCCACAACTTTCTCTTTCATTTTTTTCAGTTTCCTAAATTGTAGCACAATTTGCTATTTTTAGCAGTTTTTCGGGTCCTGAACTTCCGGAGCCATTTTGAGGCCCTAAACGACGTTTTTTGGGAAATCTAGGGGCAACATGGGTCCATGAATTGATATTGCACTTCCAAAAGTGGTAGTGCTCAGATAGATCTTTCTAACGAGCTATTGTAGGCGTCAAACAGAGATCGTATGCCAAAGTTACAACCCCGGGAAATTGATGTACCAATTTACCCAAACGGGGCCCATAATTTGGCGTTTCATCTTCTAGGGTTAGGTTTTGGGATGTTAATGGTTTTCCATTGTTTCTCAACAATAAATAGGCCCTCAATCCTCATTGTAACACAGTTCAGAGGCATGTAGCCACCACATCTCTCCTCAAAGATAAGCTACCATCGCCCTCGTTGTTTATTTCCATTTTCTGTTTGTAAGCATATCTCAATATTTTACATTAATGAAATGAAGTATTATTCCACTGCATCTTTGTGTTTATGGTTATCTCTGTAATTTGTTATGTTCCTGTTTAAATCCGGATCAATGGTATTAGAGCAGTCTGTTTTTCTCTGTTTTTCTTTGCATGTCCCCAACAAGGTCGAGATATAAGGAGTTAAGGCTTGAACTGGTCGAACCTTTACAAGACCACCCTTGAAAATCCCTACGGCCTCCCATGGCAGATGAGAAGAAATACGAGGGGGCAGGAGATCCTATCAAAATCTTGCTTGAAGAAGCCCTCAAGCGACAAAGGAACGCGATGATGGACAACTTTGCACAAATCCTTCAACGGCTACCCAGAGGTGACGCATCGGCTTCCAACAACTACTCTGGAAACGCCACACCCTTTAAGGTACAAGTTAATTTTGAAATCCCCATCTTCGAGGGTCAAATAGACGCAAATGTTGTAGATAAATGGTTAAATCTACTAGATGGGTATTTTTCTATTCATGAATTTTCGAGTCAGGAAAATATTGCTTTTGCTCTTCTCAAAGTAGCCCCCCACATCAAGGACTGGTGGTAAACCTACTGCGAGTAGAAGAATGAAACTACGGGCTCACTATTTTCAGTTGCACCCACTTGGGATTCATTTTGAGATGTCGTTAAGGAGTAGTACTACCCTGTCAAAAGCTATGAGGACAAATACATCAAATGGACCACACTGTGGCAGGGACGAGACCAAGATGTGCCGAAGTTCACAAACATTTTTCATACCCTTCGCACATAGTTGGGTATCAAAGATTCTAATCTGCATCTAGTACTCAAATACCGCAACTGCCTACACAGATACATCCAGGAAAAGATGGATTTCCTTAACATCTCCTCGCTCGGCACGGTGTACCGATACGCTGTCAAAATCAAGCAAAATTTCAAATAGAAGAAGCAAGACTTTGGATCTGCAAATCCAAAGCCCAAAGGACAAAGCCAAGGCGGGGTGACCTAAGACAACCAGTCGAAGCCACAAGAAAAGAACAACACCATGAAGCAAAAGAAGGACACAGGAAAGTGGTGTGAGTTCCACAAGAGTCCCACTCATAACACAAGTGAGTGTCAAACCAAGCAGTCACTGGTGGCCGAGTTGAAGGATTCCGAATCAGATGCATGTTCTGACCCTGAGCCAGAACCCGAAAAAGGGAATGGAAAAGGGAAGTAGATCATTGATGCGGATCCCAACGCCACTATTGCCACCGCCAAGATCCATAAAAATGAGCTTAAAGATCCAGAGGAGAGGGAACGTCTTTTCCACTCACAGATGTGGGTGAAGGGTTTGCCGTTGCAATTCATTGTCGACAGTGGCAGCCAAAAGAACCTCATTTTAACAGAGGTCATGAAGTGGTTGGGCCTACCGACTACACCACACTCAGAGCTATACAGTATCGGGTGGCTTCATGAAGGATGAGATCTCAATGTTCTCTAGCAGTGTCACCTTCCCTACAGCATCAAGCCCTTCACAGACGAGGTATTGTGTGATGTTACACCTCTGGATATTTGTGATGTATTATTAGGCCAACCATACTTGTGGAGGTGACATGCTATGTATGAGTCAAGGCCTCGCGCTGTCATTATTTCTTTGGATAATTCATTATACAAGATACCGGAGGTAGCCCCACCTACTGCCACCTCTTTAATCACTCCCAAGAAAGGCAGCAAGCTCATATCCCAGAATAGGAAATTCATTTTCTGTCTGGTTCGCTCCCAAAGTAAGGGGAAGATCGTCACCACATCCATGACCCCTGTGAAGGGTTCCTCCACGCAGCAGCAGCAGCAAAGGGATACGGTCATGACAGAAAATAGGAGCAACTTCTCCTCACCCACAGGGTACCACACAAGCTTCATGTGGGCAACAAAGTTTGGTTACATCTGCAGAAAGAACACCTTACAAGAGCCCATCAGAAACTCAGACCACTCCAACATGGTCCTTACACCAGTACCAAGTATGGGAAACAATGCTTTGAAGCATAGCATTTCTCCATTCCTTCGCCTGCACCAAGTGTTCAATGTGGACCGTCATCGACCATGCTTCCCACCATTACTAGACACATCAGAGATTGTAGAACCAGTTCAGCAAATGGAGGAACTCAATGCAATGGGGACCATTGCTTCCTAAGGGGGGAGGAATGATCCAGGTGGATTTTGGTAGCCACCCACCTATCCCATTTGGACCCCCACAACTATCTCTTTCAATTTTTTTTAGTTTCCTAAATTGCGGCGCAATTTACTATTTTTAGCAGTTTTTCAGGTCCTAAACTTCCGGAGTTGTTTTGAGGCCCTAAACGACGATTTTTGGGAAATCTTGGGGCAACATGGGTCCATGGACCGATGTTTCCCTTCCCCAAGTGGTAGTGCTCAGATAGATCTTTCTAACGAGCTATTGTATGCATCAAACGGAGATCGTATGCCAAAGTTACGACCCCGGGAAATTGATGTACCAATTTATCCAAATGGGGCTCACAATTTGGCAGTTCATCTTCTAGGGTTAGCATTTGGGATGTTACGGGTTTTCCATTATTTCTCAACAATAAATAGGCCTTCGAGCCTCATTGTAACACAGTTCAGAGGCATGTAGCCACCACATCTTTTCTCAAAGATAAACTACCATCGCCCTAGTTGTTTATTTCCATTTTCTGTTTGTAATCATATCTCAGTATTTTACATTAATGAAATGAAGTATTATTTCCACTGCATCTTTGTGTTTATGGTTATCTCTATAATTTGTTGCGTTCATGTTTAAATCCGGATCATGAACTTCTAGAGCACTTTTGACCCCCTAAACAGCGTTTTTTAGGTCTGCTACAGCATAGGCCTGTCGCGAATCTTGTAGTATTTGGAGAGGCCTTTCCAACAAGGTATCGTATGTGCCAAACAAAGATAATATGACCAAATTACAACCCTAGGAAGTTGGTTTCCCAACGGGCCCACAAACTCTTGGTGTTACATCTTTTGGGGTTAGGGTTTTTGTTGTTTATGGTTTTCTCTTATTGTTCAATAATAAATAGGCCCTTGATCCTCACTGTAACACAGTTCAAAGGCATGTAACCGCTACATCTCTTCTCAGAGATAAGTTGCCATCGCCCAAGCTATTTTATTTTCATTCTGTTTGTAAGCATATTTCAATATTATGATATTAATGAAATGAAGTGTTATTTCTTCTGCATCTCTGTATTTATGGTTATATATGTAATTTGCTTCGTTCATGTTTAAGTTTGGATCACTTTATCTCATTAACCTCATGATTACCCCGTCTAAGGTAGTTAAAAAAGATTTGGAAGCCAAAATTTCTGCCCAAAACCAAACTATTCATGTGGGTGCTCCTTAAAAATAAAGTGCCAACAAGGGACATATTACAAAAAAGGTCCTTCTATGGGCCTAATAGATGCCCACTCTGTATGGAAAATTTTGAGGACATCCCACATCTCTTTATAGATTGTCCCTTTACTATCAGAGTATGGGTTGAAATTTGGAAATACATTGGTTGTTCACATCAATGGCATGGGGAATTTGTGCATATGTGTCTAAAGAATTAGCTGGATAGAAAACCTCCTAAAAACATTAGAGCTCTCCCTTTGATTTTATGTTGGGGAATTTGGCTAGAAAGAAACAACTCTATTTTCAAAAATCAAGGACAATCCTTTCTTAGAGTGATTGGCAACAACCTGGATTTAGTACCATCTATTTTAAGGCCTCCTAAATCTAATCAAATTCATAACATAAATGAAGTGGAAATCCTCAAATATAAAGCTTGGGAATTCTTTGATGGGGTGTCACAATGCACTCCTACTATACGAGGATTAGGAGGCACCATCCATGTGACTGACTCTCATTTCTTCACTTTTTCCTATAACATTGGGCATTTTTCAAACAATTTTACAGAACTTTTCGCCCTCAAATTACCCCTGAAAATTTCCTTTTATCTTCACCTCTCTGATATTAATATATATGGAGAATACTTGGTGGCGGTCAAATGGATGAAAGGAACTTACATGCTAAAAATCACCCTCCTTCCTTTATATCAAAATGTTATCCTGAAATCTAGATCTTTATTTTACCTATCTTTCTCACATATCTATAGGGAACATAACTAGTTAGTCGATCAACTCTGAAAAATAGGTTTGGTGTTGGATAAGGGACATTGGGAAATATTTGAAAACTATGAGGGAATTATTAGGACCCACCAATTATGCCCATGGGCCTAATTAGTTTAGAAATTTTCATATGCAACTCAAAACACTATTAGCTTTACTTTCAATTATCAGCATATAACAATTGAGCCTCGTTAGTTTTTCTTCTTGACAGCCACTTTCAAATGGTCTTTTCAGGTCGAGATCTTGAGCTTCTATGATTTTTAACTCAATCGACATGGTATAACTTCTAGGTTTTTTCCTCAATCGACTTGCTTCATGTTGATATTTTCTTGGACTTTAGTAATTTTGATTTTGCTTTTAAAACCCTATTTTTAGTTTTAAAATACCTCAGGTTTATCAAAATAACTATTTTATCTATTAGGTTGTATACACAACCAATCAAGTTAGTTACATGCATATTACAAGTGGATCTATTTGTTTCTTTTGGATCTTACTTAGAGGGTAAATTGTTCTTTTTGGTTAATTGTTTAGAATGGTTACAACATACTATAAATCTCCATGAAGCCAAGAGGCTTTTTTGAATGTTGTGGCATCTACTACAAATGCATTTTATTTCTATAAATAAAATGTTTTTTTCCTTGGGTATATATGGTGTGTAATTTCCCTTTTTTGATATACTATAATATATATTATATATATATTATAATATTTCTTTTCTATAAATTTTTGTATTAATGTTCAAAAGTTAAATTATGATTTAAAAGTGTTGAATTTTAAATTTTTTAAAAAAAATATTAGTGATAATATTTTGGCTGATTAAGATTTGGTTATAATAGCATGGTTTCTGAGAATCATATTTTTAAGATGTTGATTATATATATATATATATATATATATATATATATATATATATATATATATAATTGTTTATATTTTAATGTTCAAAAGTTAAATTAAGATTTTTAAAAATGTTGCAATTTTATTTTTTTTTAAGAAAATATCACTGATATCATTTTGGTTGAGTTTAAGATTTTAGTTATAAAACCATTACTTTTTAAAATCATATTTTCAAGAGGTTGTAATCATTTATTTTCCAAATAAAGTTATATTTAAATGATAAGTTGCAAAATATTAATGGTTCATGGTTGATTGGTTTCTTCTTAACAAGAAAGGAAAAAAAGGTACAAATTCACATAAAACACTTAGGTCATGATCAAGCCAGACACCACATTGGTGTATGAGATCTCCTTGTTTGTGGGACAAAGGACCCACGTTGGTCATGATCAAGATAGACACCACATTGGTGTATGAGACCTTCTTGTTTGTGGGACAAAGGACCAACGTAAGTCATGATCAAGCCAGACACCACATTGGTGTATGAGACCTCCTTGTTTGCGAGACAAAGGACCCACCTCCGCGCAGAGATTTTGACTGCTAAGTTTATAAAGACATATATTCTCTACTCCCTCTAGCTTTAAACCTGTAACTTCTTAAGAGAAAACACATGCTCTTAACCATTAGGCCCACTCAAATTGAATACTCAATATAAATTAATTATCTCACTTAAATCTAAGTAAGAAAAATAATAATCATTCCTCTCCATTATTTAAAATAATTAACCAATCTACAAACAATGCTATTTAAATGTATTATTATATACTATAAATACAAATTATTTATATAATAAAAAACTATGTTTAAATTAAATAAAAAATTAATTGTTTTTTAATAAATATTAAAAAATTATTATTAAATTAAATAAATAATTCTAATTTAACCTGCATATCAATAATAAAATATATATATATATATATATATATTAATAACACTTTCACTTTCATCAAAGCGGCATCACTTTTTAAATACAAATTAAAACAATATAATCAAATAAACAATATCGAGTAGAAGAATGAGCGTCACAAGCATGAAAATGACAAGAATACACAATGTATTATTAAGAATCTCGAATTCAATTTTCAAAGTTAATATTAACCTATGGAATATTGAGGATTAACGATTGTGTAAAAAATCAATTTTAAAAATTTTAAAGGTCAAAGATGGTATGAAAAAATCTTATTTTCACAAAGTTTTAAGATCAACGATTATATAAAAGAATGCAATTTCGAAAGGTCTTTAATCCATAGTTAATATAGTTAATAGTTTATTTTTTCATCAAGGAAATTGTAACTTTTTAATATTGCTATGGTGTAAAAGAAAAGCATTTATGTATAATTGTATTGTTTATATATAAATTTGTAAATTAAAAAATTATAATAAGATTTTTTTTTGGGGTGAATGAACCATTTCTATTAGTTCAAACTCATGATAAATAGTGAGAAAGTATATATCATGAAATTATGTTTTGACTAGACTTTTTGGTCTAAAGATAAAAGCAAAGCTTTATTACAAACTAACCAAGTTAAGCAGATAATTTGGAAAGACCAAAAAATCCTAAGAGCATGAAAACATCCAATTTTCATCACCGATTAGGAGGGAGGGCTCAGGTTGGGCCGCCTTGCCCATTGCCAAGAGACTAAGGTGGACGGTAAGCATCATGGACATGAGCTTCCATATGCTACACTCTACCTTCTAGTCGCGCTAGACTATCATGAATCCTTTTTTGCCCACAACATAGCAAAGCCATCATGTCCATAATTTGCCATTGGTTCTATTGAAGGTCATTCATAAAACCAATGATCTCCTTTTGGTTTTGTCCCTGATCTAAACCATCTAATCCCAAAGCACTGAAATTTGTTGAAGGCATTTATCCATAGTATTGAAGGGAGGAGGCATCTCAATTTTTTCGGGAGAGAGTGCAACGGGTTGATCAGCCTCCTCTCCTGATCCAAATGGATCCAAGAATGCCCTCTAAGTCTTCATGAATCTTTTAAAAATCATGCCCAAGGTTAAAAATCCCTTAAAAGATCAAAACTATCATAAGAGGGGCACCCTTAGCAGGGCGGAGAAACGCTATCGGTAGGCCCAAAACCTGTGAAGTCATGAAAAAAACAGAGTAATTGCAAGAGGAACAAGTGATGCACAGCAGTCGTCCGATCTGGCCAATCAACGGTCCAAATCGAATCGGCAATTGCAATTGGCGGTGACCTTCAACAAAGATCGGCGAGATACACATAAAAGTTGCAATCGCGAACAGCGATATCGGCACTTTAATACAATATTAAATCAGAGTCGTCAGATCTGGCTGATCAACGAGCCAGATCTGATTGGCGGATCGCTATCAGCGAAGACCATAGGCAGGATATCGACACTTTGTATACACATATTGCGACATCGATTGGCAGAGTGAATCGGGACTGTCGATCAAGCGCGCAGATCGACGGCCCTTATTAGATCGGCAAATCGCTATCGGTGGATTACAAGAATGCTTTATAATGGCCCAAGGTTTATTGCGATGAGCGATTGCGATATATCGCATCGCATCGGAACTATGCAGTGGGGTAGGGCCGATACCCATCAGGGCAACGATAGTACGGACCCGATAATCTAATATGCGGGATGGCATATATGTTGAAGTCCGAAAACTATGTTTTCCTTTATAAATCGCATTTCCGTGAACAAACGAAAAACCAAAGGGAAAAGTGTCGATGCGGTGTTGTAGACCCGAAAGGGTTTATCAACGAAATTAAACAATATTTCAAGTCCGAAATGTGGGGATTTACAACATTTTTGTGTAGTTTCGTATTAAACGAAATACACAGAGGCGGAGCCCTTCCAATATGCAATTGTCGATCTATGAACGGACTCAATAGAGAAATGAAACATATTTAAGAACTTTTAAAGTTCGATATATGAGTTTTTGGTAGATTTATCCATTTCAAATGCATTTCCTTGTGTTTTAACAGAGTGTGGTTGCCTTAAGAATTTCAGTGACCCGGCCACTCTGGCGTTATGGATAGGTGGCCACCTCCCCTCCATACGTTAAACAATAATTGAGAAACGTTGGCAGAGGGATTCTAAGAGCTGAGGATGTGAAACAAACAAGTAGCCCGGAATGGCTTTAAAAGCCACAGACAAAGAGAAAAGAGGCAAGCAGTATTGAAGAGAAAATGTGAGACTTTAGGGCAGATTGAGAGTTGTGTGGGAGTCTATTTACTCAGAGGAAGCTTGAGGGATTCAAGTGAAGCTCTTGTTATTGTAATCTATTTGTGTGTGAGGCTCAAATTGAGCTCACTGTTGGAAACAAAAATCTACTTGAAGACATAATAGAGAGGCCACCACTAAAGGTTGGACTAGGAGATGTAGCCCAGGAGTATTGGGTGAACTCCTTATTAATTTTCTGTGTCATGTGTTATCTATTATGTTTGTTTACTGCTTCATAGTCTGTGCATTTTGCAATCTTATCGATCCATTGCATATAATGACATAGACTAATCCATGCACATAAGTTTGTAATACCTTATTAATTTTCTTAGATCTCATTTCCAGATCAAGTGGTATCAGAGCTCTAGGTTGCTAAGGTTAGACAAGCTTGTGCTGGACTGATTAGTGAATGCTAACTAGAACAAAGCTTAAATTGTGAGAAGGAGGATTGGTTGAAACTAACCCAAAAATTGGTAGAGTCTATCCTAAGAGGAAAATGACAGAAGAAAATCCTTTGGAATCAGAATCTCAGTTCATGAATAGTTCCATGACCATGAGAGCCATGGTAGAGGAAATGTACTGAGAATTTAAGAAATGTCGAAGTGAAGATTCTTCTACTTCCAAACAAGACAAAGGAACAAAATAATCTCTCTTAAATTATCATTCTAAAGGCATAGGGAAAGAAGAAAAGCTTCCCACACCTCCTGATAGCCCTGAAAATAAAAAGAAGAAAACATATTTGATTAAATTAGATGTTAAATTTGATTTGCCAATATATGATGGAGAGTTAAATGCAGAGAAGCTAGATAACTGGATTAGGCAGATTGATGTGTATTGCAGGGTGTAGAGCATTAACTCATACAAAAGTAAGATTCAGCTAGCGAGCCTACACCTTGGAGGAACTACCTTGGTATGGTGGGAAGGCAGAACACAAGATGACTTAAAGAAGCATGGTAAAAAAATTTCCATCTGGAATGAATTTGTTTCTGCAATTAAAAAACAATTCTATCCACTAGCTTATATGCAGCAAGCTATGATGAGTTTGCAAACTCTTTGCCAATTAAAAGGGCAAAGTGTACAAAGTTACACCCAAGAGTTTAGAAAGAATGCTTTGATTCTAGGAATTTCCTTAGACTCACCTGAAACTTTGTTGAAGTATATAGGTTGTCTACATAGTTATTTGAGACATACCATTCTCATGTTTAACCCTACTAGCATCGATGAGGTGTCTGTCTAGGCTACCCATCTAGAGGCTAGGGGCAAGAATGTGAACCCAGAGATTGGGGGACCATCCAAACCCACTACAAGCAAGAACAAGGAAAAGAGGAAGCAGAAATGGAAAGAGAGGAAGGCCAATACCATACAAAAGGCCAAACCTTCATGCACTCACTACAAGAAGGATGGACATGATGATGAACATTGTTGGTATTTGCATCTGGAGTTGAAACCCAAGAAGTTCGATGGCAAGCAGAAGAAGGTTGTTGCTACCATACAAAAATATTTGGGGTCAGACTCAGGCGATGAAACAACAATCGCAGCCATAGGTATAAAAGGTTATCCGCTTTAGAGAATGAAAAAATCAAGAAGCAGGTACAGGAGATGCTCAAGAAAGGGTTCATAAGACCAAGCACATCACCATGCAGATCTTAAATTGTGTTGGTGAGAAACAAGGACGGTTCGTGGAGGATGTGCATTGATTACCGAGCACTGAATAAAATAACGATCAAGAATCGTTATCCCCTTCCTCGCATAAATGATCTATTGGATCAGCTGAAAGAGGTTATTTACTTTTCCAATTTGGACCTATGTAGTGGTTACCATCATGTCAGAGTAGCAGAGTAAGATGCATGGAAGACTGCTTTCAAAATAAAGCAAGGGTTGTATGAATGGCTAGTTATGCCTTTTGGCTTAACTAATGCTCCTGCCACTTTCATGAGAGTAATGAATGATGTACTCAGGCCTTTTATTGATGAATTTGTAATTGTATATCTAGACGACATTCTTGTATTCAGTAAAACATGGGAAGAACATTTGAAGCATGTGAAGCAAACTCTAGATGTTTTGAAAAAGGAAACTCTCTATGTTAAATTATCAAAATGTGAATTTGGTAAAACGTCTTTGAATTATTTGGGTCATATTGTAAGGGGTGGTGAATTGAAGATAGATCCCTCTAAGGTTGCAGTCATTGTAAACTAGCCTAAACCCAAGTCTACTACAAAAGTTAGAAGCTTCTTAGGGGTAGCACAATATTGGAGAAAGTTTATTACTAACTTTTCCTTAATTGCAGCACCCTTACATGCTTTGACAGGACTGAACAAGGCGTTTCAGTGGGAGGCAAACAACAGAAAGCCTTCGACACCTTGAAAGAAAAAATTAGTATAGCACTAGTACTAGCATTGCCAAATCTTCAACAACCATTTGAGATCGAAACAGATGCCAGTGATTATGCCATGGGAGCAGTGTTGATGCAATATGGTAAACCCATATGCTATCATTCTGAGACTTTTAATTCTGTAGTAGTTAATTATCCTACATACGATAAAGAATTATATGCATTAGTCTAGAGTGTGAAAAAATGGAAACATTACTTAATGGGCAAAGAAACAGTTATACATACTAATCATCAACCACTTCAATATTTACACTCACAAACTAAGTTGCAACAATCAAGACACTATAGGTGGATGGGTTTCCTGCAGCAGTTTCATTTAGTCATCAGATATAAAGAGGGCATACACAATAAAGTTGCAGATATGTTGTCTAGACCAATCATAAATGCATCTACTATACTTAAGCATAATTCAGTAATGCACGAAAGCTACATTGAACAATATGCTCAAGATATAGACTTTAAAGATGTATATGCAGCTTTAAGTAATGGCAAAAAGGTAGAAGAATTGGATTACTATGTTAAGGACCGACTCTTGTATCATTTGTGAAAGTTATGCATTCCACAAACAAAGAGAATTAATATAATTATGGAAGCACATACTTCTCTGATATCAGGTCATTTTGGTGTAAGAAAGACAATTGCACAACTACAAAGATACTGTTATTGGCCAAGAATGCATGAAACAGTTTCTAGATATGTAAGAGGGTGTACCATGTGTGCTAAAAGTAAGCCCAGCAATATAAAACTAGGCTTGTACACTCCACTACCAATACCTTCCCGTTCTTGGGAAAGTGTTTCCATGGACTTTGTTGGAGGACTGCCCAAATCTAGAAATAGTCATGACTATTTGTATGTTATTTTGGACAGGTTCAGCAAAATATGTATTTTAATACCTTGTAATAAGCATATTATAGCTGAACAAACAACAAAATTGTTCTTTCAACATGTATGGGCGCATTTTGGGTTGCCCACTTCCATAATATTTGATTGAGACTCCTGATTTGTTGGGAATTTTTGGTCAAGTCTGTGGGAATTAATGGACACTAGACTGAAGAAAAGCACAACTTTTCATGCACAAACAGATGGTCAAACAGAGGTAGTCAACAGAATAGTGATCAAGTTGCTCAGGGGTTATTGCAGCAAGCATCCCAAGCTTTGGGATGAACATTTATGTTATGTGAAACATGCTTACGACCGTGCTAAACATTCTTCTACACAGAGATCTCCTTTTGAGACCTATTTTGGTTTTATACCAAGGTGTCCTATGGATTTTGTCTTTGAAAAAGACATAGCAGTTGCTGGACATAGTGATGTGGACAAAGCAACCAGATTCATTGAACATATCCAAGAGATTCACTAGGCATTGTAGGAACAGCTAGAAAAGAGCCAAGCCAAATACAAGGCAAGGCATGATAAACGCCGGGTGGAGCAAAGCTTCCAAGTTGGCGATCAAGTCTGGCTGTATATCAGCAAGGTGAAGGAAAGAAGTTGAAACCAATAAGGTATGGACCTTTTAAGGTACTTGAGAAAATTGGTGAGAATGCTTTCTACCTTGATCTACCAGCATACATGCACATCTATTCAGTAGTAAATGCAGAAAATTTAATATTGTTTGAACCTTCATTAATTGAAGATCCTGAAGAGAAAAGTCAACTACCTTCCATTGATGATCTGTTGCCTGAATACCTCAATGAGCTGCAGGAAGATATAGTTCTGGGCGGGAAGGTGAGGACAACACGCAGAGGAGATGTTGACTACCTAAGGATTGGACTCAAAGGTTCAACGCCCAGCAGTGCAAAATGGATAGAGATTGGACAAGTGAGGAAATTGTATCCTCACTTAAGCGATGCTTGAAAACCAACTTTTGGTGGTCAAAAAGCCTTTTTCAGTGGGAAGGCGTGATCCAAATGGATCCAAGAATTCCCTCTAAGTCTTCATGAATCTTTTAAAAATCATGCCCAAGGTTAAAAATCCCTTAAAATATAAAAATTATCATAAGAGGGACACCCTTAGCAGGGCAGAGAAACACCATCGGGAGGCCCAAAACCCATGAAATTGTGAAAAAAACAGAGTAATTGCGAGCGGAACAAGTGATGCATAGTAGTCGTCCAATCTGGCCGATCAACGGTCCAGATTGGATCGGCGGTGAGCTTCGGGAGAGATCGACGAGATCCACATAAGAGTTGAGATTGCGAACAACGATATCGGCACTTTAATACAATATTAAATCAAAGCCATCGGATCCAGCCGATTAAAGGCCCAGATCCGATCGGCGGATCGCTATCGGCAAAGACCATAGGCGGGATATCGGTGCTTTGTATACACATATTGCGACAGTGATTGACGAAGTGAATCGAGACCGTCGATCAAGTGTGTAGATCGATGGCCTGTATTAGATCGGCGGATCGCTATCGGGGGATTACAGGAGCGCTTTATAATGGCCCGAGGGTTATTGCAATGAGCGATTGCGATATATCGCATCGCCGCATCGCATTGGAACTATGCAGTGGGGCGAAGTCGATACCCATTAGGGCAGCAATATTATGGACCCAATAATCGATTGCATATATGTTGAAGTCCGGAAAACTATGTTTTCCTTTGTAAATCGCATTTCCACAAAAAAACAAAAAATAAAAGGGAAAAGCGTCGATGCGATGTTGCGGACCCAAAATGTTTTATCAACGATATTAAACAATATTTCAAGTTTGGAATGCGGGGATTTACAACATTTTAGTGTAGTTTCTGTTGGAAATAATACTGAGAGGGGGGGTGAATCAGTATTAGAAAATCAGATACTTTTTAATTTTCATGCTCAGATACATATACGCTACTTTATTTAAGGATACCCGCGTATATACGCAACTGTGCTTAAAGCAAGTAGCGTATATCCAATAAACTTATGATTCAGTTAGTTTATCTTTAATGAGTGCCTCAAAAAATTATTAACCATATTAACAGTAAATAGGTGCAGTAAAACAAAACTAAACATCACACATAACGAGCACACATGAACACCATGATATAAGGTGGAAACCCAATGTGGGTGAAAACCACCTGCTGCAATTTGTTTCTATCTTCTTTTAATAAGAAACTTCTTTTACAAAGTACTAGTGCAGTCATTTACCAGCACGCAAGCTGCAACCTGCAGAGGGCTACAACCCTCTCTCGTTCTCCAGCTTCTCCTGGAAGGGAGCTACAACCCCCTTAGCTCTTGTACCAGCTAGTACTAGTACGTAGGTGTTGGCCTACAGAAGGCTACAACCTTCTCTTCCAGGGACCACGTTTCATACATTTTCATACTGGATCCATAAATACACAACAATCATCACTGCAATACTATCATCAATTATACTTGTATCATCCATCTCTGAATCACCCAATACTTAATCATTGAAACCCTGTCAACAACTACAGTTACCAAAACACATACCAAAGCCCAAAACTCTGCCACAACCACAAGAATCAATAACAACCAGAAACATCAAATCTCATAATGCATACACTACTTGACTGTGTCAAACACGCATGTATATGTGCCTTTACCAAAGAGAACCCGCGTACAGATCTATAGATAATTACTTAAACCTTCGTTGTCATCAACTTGATTCAGATCAAGCCAAGCATCACAAACCCATAACAATCATGCTTGAACTTCACCCTTCAACAAACATTCATTGCACACACCCCCTTGGCCTAATGATCTTCTCCTTATATAGGTTTAGGCTTTTCTCAATACCATGGTCCAAAACCACGTCGAACCAATACCTTGGACCCAATACCTTGGGTCGTCACTTCAGACCAAATACCATGGACCAAATACCACGGACCAAAACCATGGTTTCCAACATGTACGCGCCTTTACTTCTATGAACCCGCTTGTGTACGTGTAGGCGCCTTCTATTCCAATAACCCGCGTGTATACGCGCTTCCATCAAGGTTAACATGCGTATATCTCGTACGCGCCTTCTATTCTGCTAACCCACGTGTATACGCGCTTCCATCAAGGTTAACATGCGTATATCTCTTTCTTGTCCTCTGATTGAGTTGCCACCAAAAGCAACACTTGTATCATACCCCTGAGTGAGTTGCCATCAAGGACAACACCTGTACCATAATGCCAACAATCTCCCCCTTTGGAATTGATGGCAACAACCACACCAAGTCACTCTCCCCCTTTGACATCAAGGGAAAAGGGCGGACCAAGATGTTCTCTTCTTCGTTATACCCTCTTCTATCCATACTCCCCCTGAGTACCTGCTGAAATCTCTAATTGAGCTCCCCCTTTGTACATGCCAAGATGTACCATTCCGTCCATGCTCTCCCTAAGCACATGCAAGGGCTTTATAACAAATACCAACAATCTATTCAAGACCATGATAGTCATCAGCAACTATCATACACTATATATGGTCTATACCAAAAGCATCAGCATCCTGCAACCTGCAACACCATTCTTTTGACCAACCAGCAAAAAATATTATTTAACCATATAAGCATCATTATCAAAGACTTCTCATCAAAATTCCAACAATGCATTATTTAAGTTTATGCTCCCCCTGAGTCTGTGCCAACCATCATGTACCATGACCGAACCATTTCCTAAGACTGATCTGCTGCCCTTTTCTTCCATATACGCGACTTGGCAGCCTCTATCTCACGTATATATGCTACTTGTCTTTATTATACCAGCGTATGCAAGATGGAATACTAAAGGTCTTCACTTTCAGTTTCCTTTGTGTCTGTTATGTCAACTAACCGAGTTATGTCACACCTTTCAATCTCTAATTCTGTCTTCTTCAATTCCTGGAATTGTGATGATGTATAGTCTTCTTGCTTTGGATTTTGAATTTTGTTCCTGCATTCCCTTGCTTTATGTCCAAACTTGTTACATGCATAACATATTACATGTTTCATATTCCTTCTGTAGCAATCAATTGCTTTGTGACCATACATATTGCAAGCAAAACAATATCCTCTTAAATATCTGGAATGTGATGATCTTGTGTGATGGCGTTGAACCATTCTACTTCTGCATCTGGCTGCAACATGTCCAAGATTATGACATACATAACATTCAACATTATTCAATGGAGGAAATAATTGTCTATCACTTTCATATTTGGGAGTAAAGGATTTTCTTTGAGGAATTTCTTTCCTTGGATGTTCCTTGTTGAGCATTTCAGATTTCTTATTAGAGTTCCTTGCATCACCTTGTGAACTAGATTCACCTTCAACAGATTCATAAAATCCAAGACCAATTTTGATAGTAGGGGATCTTTGACTACCAAGAATGTCCTTCAAAATCTTAGTACTATCTTGAAATCGTAACAATTTATCCTTTTCTTCTAATTTACCTTTTAATATATTTACCTCAACCTAATGTTGTTCTTCCTTTTCCAGATACTGCTTCCTTATGTTTTCTTCAACTTTTCTTCCTTCTTCCACTTGTTGCCTTAATTCGATCACTTCATGTTCTTGTTCTTCAAGAGCTTCTCTATTCTGCTTCTTTGATTTTTCAAGATATTCTTTTAGAGAGAGGATCTTCGATTCAAGTCTCTGAATTTTTATGCTCTGATCTTTTACTACATCCTGCAATTGCTTCCTTATTCTGCTTACTGTCTCCAATTGTTCGTTTAATCTGGTAACTTCTTCTGATTCTACATCCTTCTTTTCATATGCCATGATACTTTTAATGTCTTCACTAATATTGAATGAGTCATTACTTTTAACATGGGTATAATAGCTTCTATTACCTTTTTCAGGCATCATTCCTTTGTTATGAGGGCATCTAGCAGCGTAGTGACTAACTCTACCACATGAAAAGCATTTGAAAGGTAGCTTACCTTCGAACCTTCCAGATCCTCATTCAAGATTCTTGAAAAAATTTACTTCTTCCTCCCCTTTTGAAATGTATCCTGATCCATTTGTTGATACTTCGAAAGCAGATTCTCTCATATCTGATGGTCCTCCTATTCTCATCTCAAAAGCAGTTAAGATTCCGTGAAGCTGTGACATAGTGATTTTCTGTAGATTCTCCTTTTCTTCTATGGCAGACACTTTGGAATCAAATTTAGCAGACAGAGATCTTAAAACCTTTTCAACTAAGATAACTTCCTTAAATTCTTCACCCAGATTCCTCATACAATTGACAATCTCATCTATAAGCATAAAATAATTAGCTATGCTTTCATTGCTATGCATCTTAAGATTTTCATACCGTATTCTGAGAGTTTGAAGCTTTGCTCGTTTTATCTATTCATCTCCTTCGTAGCTTAGAATGATTTTGTCCCATATTTCCTTGGCTGATTTGAAATGCATGACCTTCATGAATTTTGAGTGTGACAAACTTCCCAATAAGACAGTAATAGCTTTGGCATTGAGTTCATATTGCTTTCTCTTTGTTGCATCTGTAGGAACTGTTGATGGATATGTGTATCCTCCTTCCACGATTCCCCAGAGATCAGTTCCAAGCGATTGCAGATATGTTGTGGTTCTTATCTTCCAGTGGGTAAAGTTGCTCCCGTCAAAGATTAGTGGTCTGATGGATGCCTCTCTTTCTTGATTAGCCATTCTGATGGATCTTTCCTTCAAGAGATCAAGCTTCTTCTGAAGAACCTGCTCTGATAACCAATTATTGGAAATAACACTGAGAGGGGGGGGGAGGGGGGGGGGGATGTGGGTGAATCAGTATTAGCAAATCAGATACTTTTTCATTTTCATACTCAAATACATATACGCTACTTTAGTGAAGGATACCCGCATATCTACGCAATTGTGCTTAAAGCAAGTAGCGTATATCCAATAAAATTATGATTCAGTTAGTGGATCTTCAGTGAGTGCCTCAGAACATTATTAACCATATTGTAAATAGGTGCAGTAAAACAAAACTGAACATCACACATAAGGAGCACACATGAACACCATGATATAAGGTGGAAACCCAATGTGGGTGAAAACCACCTGCTGCAATTTGTTTCTATCTTCTTTTAATAAGAAACTTCTTTTACAATCTACTGGTGTAGTCATTTACCAGCACGCAGGCTGCAACCTGTAGAGGGCTACAACCATCTCTCGTTCTCCAGCTTCTCCTGGAAGGGAG
Organism: Pinus taeda; assembly: GCA_000404065.3. Taxonomy (NCBI): domain Eukaryota; kingdom Viridiplantae; phylum Streptophyta; class Pinopsida; order Pinales; family Pinaceae; genus Pinus; species Pinus taeda. Next base: position 56,738 of record APFE031102262.1, on the reverse strand, counting down.
CTACAACCCCCTTAGCTCTTGTACTGGCTAGTACTAGTACGTAGGTGCTGGCCTACAGAAGGCTACAACCTTTTCTTCCAGGGACCACGTTTCATACATTTTCAGACTGGATCCATAAATACACAACAATCATCACTGCAATATTATCATCAATCTCTGAATCACCCAATACTTACTCACTGAAACCCTGTCAACAACCACAGTTACCAAGACACATACCAAAGCCCAGAACTTTGCCACAACCACAAGAATCAATAACAACCAGAAACATCAAATCTCATAATGCATACGCTACTTGACTGTGTCAAACACGCGTGTATATGCGCCTTTACCAAGGAGAACCCGCGTACAGATCTATAGATAATTACTTAAACCTTTGTTGTCATCAACTTGATTCAGATCAAGCCAAGCATCACAAACCCATAAGAATCATGCTCGAACTTCACCCTTCAACAAACATTCATTGCACACACCCCCTTGGCCTAATGATCTTCTCCTTATATAGGTTTAGGCTTTTCCCAATACCATGGTCCAAAACCACGTCGAACCAATACCTTGGACCCAATACCTTGGGTCGTCACTTCGGACCAAATACCATGGACCAAATACCACGGACCAAAACCATGGTTTCCAACATGTACGCGCCTTTACTTCTATGAACCCGTGTGTGTACGTGTACGCGCCTTCTGTTCCGATAACCCGTGTGTGTACGTGTACGCGCCTTCTGTTCCGATAACCCGCGTGTATACATACTTCCATCAAGGTTAACATGCGTATATCTCATACGCACCTTCTGTTCCGCTAACCCGCGTGTATACGTGCTTCCATCAAGGTTAAGATGCATATATCTCTTTCTTGTCCTCTGATTGAGTTGCCACCAAAAACAACACTTGTATCATACCCCTGAGTGAGTTGCCATCGAGGACAACACTTGTACCATAATGCCAACAGTTTCATATTAAACAAAATACACAGAGGCGAAGCCCTTCCGATATGCGATTGTCGATCTATGAACGGACCCGATAGAGAAATGAAACATATTTAAGGGCTTTTAAAGTCTGATATATGAGTTTTTGGCAGATTTCTCCATTTCAAATACATTTCCCTGTGTTTTAATAGAGCGTGGTTGTCTTAAGAATTTTAGAGACCTGGGCACTCTGGCGTTATGGATAGGTGGCCACCTCCCCTCCATACGTTAAACAATTATTGAGTAACGTTGGCAGAGGGATTCTAAGCGTTTAGAGGCCGAGGAGACTGAGAGATGAGGATGCGAAACAAACAAGTAGCCCAAAATGGCTTTAAAAGCCACAAACAGAGAGCAAAGAGGCAGGGAGTATTGAAGAGCAAATGCGAGACAAAGTCTAGGGCAGATTGAGAGTTGTGTGGGAGTCTGTGTACTTAGAGGAAGCTTGAAGGATTCAAGTGAAGCTCTTGTTATTGTAATCTGTTTGTGTGTGAGGCTCAAATTGAGCTCATTGTTGTAAACAAAACTCTGCTTGAAGACATAATAGAGAGGCCACCACTGAAGGCTCGACCAGGAGTTGTAGCCAAGGAGTATTGGGTGAACTCCTTATTAAATTTGTTGTGTCATGTGTTATCTATTATGTTTGTTTACTGCTTCATAATATGTGCATTTCGAAATCTTATCGATCCATTGCATATAATGACATAGACTAATCCATGCACATAAGTCTATAATGCCTTATTAATTGTCTTAGATTTCATTTCCAAATCATCTCCCTGGTCATGGTTCACTTTAGGATGAACAACCTCGTGGCCTTATGGACCCAAACTTTGATGGGCTTGGTCGCACTGCCACAACATGGAGCCAGGGAATCCCCAATTATGCCAACTACCCAGAAAATTTCAAACACAGTGTACCCCCCACACAGCCACAATAACCCCATCCCCATAACTCCCCAAGACATGCAAACATAGGAAAGATTGGGAGCCCTTCACGTCATTATCCATCGTTAGAGGGCAAGAAACACCCCAGTAGAATCTTTCAACTCTCCATTCCACAAGCAACACAAAAAGGATGACCACCTTCCAGACACAACAAACACACCATAATCCAACTTTGACACCCAAATTCTTGCCCAGGGAGCTAAACCCTCGAGACCCTCTCAACTTCTCAACATAAAGCTTCTTGGTGAAAACCTAGCGAAATTCTATTAGCTAACCTAACAAATAGATATTCAAACAAAAAAGACAAGCAAGCCCTCTCTTGAATGTAGGGTGGCTATAAATTACAAAAGTAGAAGAAGTCGCAAAAACCCCAATTGCTCGACCTTCTGACTTCACCTAATCACCCAGATGAATAAACTACCACCAATCTCAAGAGGTCGCCACCATGGGCCAGATCCCACACCTTCACACATTGTGCTTCCCAGTTGACATTACCCGTCACGCCAATACCAACTAAAATCACCACACCATTTTTTTTAGGTTGGCAGGAAATGGATGACACAATCAGAATTCCACCCTATAGTAACAAACGCTCAAGAAATGACACCAACACGGATCCAAAAAAATATAAAAAATGAGTACAACATAACTTAGAAATGAGTTTGAAATTACAAGTATAATACTAAATTTAAGTGTAAATGAACATTAACAACTCACTCAAGGTGGTGTTGGAGGTATATGATTTATCACAATAATTTGTGTAAATAAATGTTACTACCATATTGTCACTTTGGCCGAGTGGTTAAGGCGTGTACCTGCTAAGTACATGGGGTTTCCCAGCGAGACTTCAAATCCATGAGGTGACAAAATTTGCTTCGAAAATTTTGACAAAATCAAATGAGTTTAAGATTATAATTATAATAAAAGTTAGGCGACAATAACATGTTTTTTTTTTATACATGAATTTTGTGTACCTAGTTTTAGTTTGTTTAGTTTAAAGGATACGGTATTCATGTGAAACTTTAATTTATTAGAAAATTTAAATATATCATCAATAAGTATAAGATAAATGTATAAAGATAATCCAATAGAATTGTTTAACTTTTGACTATATCTCTTTTAGTATACCTCCAATTTAAATATATATAAATAAAGTTCTTTATCTACACATGATCATGACCAACTTGTAAAGTGATTTTTTTTGCCATTAGTATTTATTTTTTATTTTTTAATTTACGTATTATTTTATTATTTTTAATTGTAATGTTACATGACAATATCTTCTTTTATATGGGGTCTTCAAGTTTTAAGTGAAGATGCAAATTATAAAAAAATATTTAAAACTTAGAACCACATACAAATAAAATATATATTATCTAATTTAAGTTTTTTAATTGAAGGGGTGGTAGGAGTGGGAGGGGTGATCCTTTGCCTTGAAGAACAATTAGAGTTTAGATATGCTTGTTGTCTGGGTACATCAACTAACAACAAAGCTAGATTTTTGGCTCTTTGGAAAGGTCTGGAGCTCACTATAAGCAAGGATATTAGGAGAATGATGGTCTTAGGGGATTTGATGATTTCCATAAGGAAAATATTCAAATCTAAGTTTGAAATAGGCCCCCCTAATTCTGTTATTGTGAACATGATAGCTCTACAATTAGAGAAATTTGAGGAGATTGCTCTCTTCCACATTTTCAGGCATCTAAATGTGGAAGCGAACAACCTTGCCAATCAAGGGGTAATGCTAAGACAAAACATATTAAAAGTAAATCAAGGGCAAAGAAATTTATCTCCACTTCCATGAGACAAATCCTTTTGATTTCACTCGAAATGGCTAGCCAATTTGGCCACACCTTGACTCGCGAGAGAGACATTGAATTTGAAAATCTTGTCATGTATCATAATTGTTTCTGTGTTTCACACACTTGGCGATGGAAATAGATGGGATGATGTGTGTGGAGGTGGCGAGTAGAACACATCTTGTCTATTGAATTCGAGTCACTGTCGACTAGACATATGACTGAGCTACTTGATTTGTTTTAAATTGGATTTGATTTGGAATTCCTTGTCACTGATCTGAACACAATCCTTCATAGCACTATTTTTTAATGCCTTTCCTTGCTTCTAGGTCCCATCTTTAATTTCATGGCAGATAACATTTTTTTTGCAATATCTTGGCACCGAGTAGATCCAGAATTAATGTCTTTCCTTGGGCATCGCCTCCATAGACTTGATAATATGTGGTTATATATTCACAGGGTCTCTAGGAATTTCTTATCTTTTATTCTACCCCACATCTTTCTTTATGGATGCGCAGACTGAAGATGGAAAGTTTGGAAGTGGCCACCTTTGGGGATCATGTTGTTGAGAACGATTTAGAGCATTGGAAGCGGTCAGTTGAAAAATTTTTTAAGGTATTAATGGCCATGGGTGGAAATATCAAACAAAAGGATGGAGTTGGTGGAGAAGGAGAACGAAACTAAATTTCATCTATTGGAGAAATGTTGTGAAGGGCTACAACTGAGAATGAAAAAAAAAAACTTACAAGTATGGAGGCAGAATTGCTAATGCTGAGTTTGAAAGCCAATGGGAACACTTGCATAGTAGGTTATCTTGTATTCAAACTAGACAACTTGGAGTTAGGAGTTGGCAAGCAAGCGGCCGAGGCTAATAGAGTCAAAGCAACTAGAGAAGGCATGTCTTGCAATAATGAAGGGAACATGGAACATACAGTAGAAGTTGGGTCCTCCAAGTTTTTTTTTATTTTCCCATTATTTTATCTATTGCAAATATGCATTTTTTTGGAACAATTTTGAAGATTCTATGGAAAATACCAATGTAAAATTGTAGTCTAGAAATTCTGCAGAGGTAAGAAAATCATGTTATGATTAAAATGGAATATCAAAGCTTCTGAAATTACTTAAACATGTAAATGGTTCTCTCCATGCAACCAAATATTTTAATACAAATGCTACCCATTCTATTAAAAAAAACATTAATGTATATTCACTGTAATATTAATATTAAGTGACAAACACTTTTTGAAATGTGGGTCTATGTATTATCGTAATATATGATATTCTAACATAAAAATGTCAAACCCTACCAATTTATATATATGATCAAGATTTTATGTTTACTAAAGTTTAAATTCAGGTCATTATTGTGGTAAAAAACCATCTTAATTATTACTATTAAGGTAAAATATTATTTTAATTATTAATGTTGTGTTTTTCCATATGACTAGTAAGTTTAGTTTATTGATATTCAAATTATTAATGATTTTTAATTTATTTATTTATTTTCCGAAGAAAAAGCGAACTTTTTATTAGAGATAAAAAGTTACATTACATATGCATCAGCATCACTGTTTTAACTGTATCAAATAGCCCTCAGAAAATGGCCCTGCCCAGAAAGCAGATAAAAGAAAGAATAAAGGCGTTGCTTCTATATTGCGAAGAGCAGCCCCGAAAAAAATACCCAGCTGGCCTATGTCTTCCTTCCCTTCTTCTTTTCCACTTTTCACCAACCATCCATGGTGGGAGTGGAATCAATAATGGCAAGCTGGTTTCCCTCTGTATTCATCGGTTGCTCCTTGTCTGAATCCGATCCCTCAGGACTGTGGCTTCGTTTATTACCATTTATTTCCAGCTGGAGCTCTTGTTCCTTTTCCTCGTTCATCTCCTTATCCTTATTTTCATGTTCTTTATCCTTTGTTGTATTTTGTTCTTCTTCTTTTTCTGAAGATGTCTTCTTGTATACAACATCTGTGTTTTGCCATCCTTTCGGCTTCTTTGGTTGTTGCTTGCTCTTGATGGTGCTTGGGCATGCATTATACAGATGGCTTGTTTGTTGACATCCCCGACATCTGAAAGCTGTATTCTCATAGTCCAAGGATTGTTTCCACTGTGTATTATTGAAGTTTAGGATAATGCTCTCAGGTAGCCCTCGGCTGAGGTCTACCTCGACACATATTCTGGCGAAGGTAAAGATTCCTTTTATATATCTCTCTCTGTCTATCTTTAACATTCGCCCCAAAGTATTTCCAATTGCTTTTAGAGCCTTTGAATGCCAGAAGTGTAAGGGAAGATTATGCATCCTAACCCATACTGGCATCCTTGATACCACCATGGTATTGGCGTCAAATTCAGGAAACCAAGGTGTAATGAAAAGTCCAGCACTGCCCCAGAACCATGGCCCTTGGTTGAGTACTGTTTCCTTTTCTTCTTTTGTGTCGAAATTTACTATAAAAAACCCCTTAGGATATAGGTAGATTTGGCAATTTTTTGTCCAATTCGAGTGGATCCATTGATACAATGCATCTGTTTTAGGCCAAAAGCCGTTAAATCTGCAAATAACTGCATTTTTTTATAGATCTGAATAAATAGCATTTACCTCTGGTATTTCGATGGAGATCGATGGGCTCTCCAGCATTTGATCTACAATGTACTGCCCCGGAGGTTCAGGGACAGTTGTGTGGTTTTTCTTTTTGCCCTTTACTGCTTCCTTAAAGGACCCTTTGCTTTGTGAGCTTGTTCCAGCGCTTGCAGCTCCTCCTCGAAGTCTCATATTGGGAATGATTGTAGAGCCTGGCTTGATGTTATATTCTTTCATGGTGTTGTCTTCCTGCATCGATCTACCCTCGTTTAACAGATGATATACCTCAGCCGGGTAGCCAGTCTAGTCAGCGATCTTAGTCTTCAGATCTGAAACCTTGTCGCTGTCATGAGTCCAGATCACAATTGTGCTTCCTTTCGGCATCTTTACAAAGATTTGGAAAACGGATCTGACAACCTGGGTTGTCTTATTTCTTGTCAGATCTGAGTCATCCCACTTCGGATCTGCGCAGGTTGTCCAGGGCCTATATGCCTTCTCTGCGGAGATGTTGAAAAAGGGAGCCTCTGTTCGCATAGGGACCAGACCCAATCGCCCGCCCTGTTTTTGAGCAATATATTTTAAAGAAAGCCATAGCGTGGCGATTTGTACCTCCCTTAGCAGATCGAAGGAGGACAGAGGAGAGATCATCCATATCTATTTTCGAATGGCACAGTCATTGCTTTCTAGCCAGGTCGGAACCCCCGCGCAGGTTAGATCTGGTTGATTTGAATCGGCACGCCCAGGGTTTTGTGGAAAGGAGCCCCGATCCGCCGAGAACAAGCCGATTTGAGCCAGAATATGACCGATCTCCTGCCCCCGCAACCTTTGAATCAAGCCATGTGTTTTCCCTGCAGTGGAACCGGCCATAAACCAAGAAAAAGAAAACGGATCTGAAATCCCCGAAGCCATGCGCCGGACAGATCCGGAACGCTGATCTCCGTGGGCATCGTCGGCATAGCAACGACCTTCTGATATTGTTGCAGCTTTTTCGTCCAGCTTCTGATGATCCCCTTCTACCGCCGTGGGCACGTTGGCTGATTCCTCTTCGACCATGAGATGCCATGGCTCGTCCAGAGCCAGCAGTTGTACAGTTTTGTAATCACAGACCTTCATGGTTCGTCCTCTTAATGAATTTTAATTTAAAAGTATTGATTTTTCATATTAATAATTTAAATTAGATACATTAATTTAATTGAAAGTTTTAAATAATAATTAATTATTATATTATTTGAAATGTATTATTAGTTTAATATTAAATCATTAAAATTTGATTAAATTTTATTAACAAGTTAATTTTTAATTATTATTATATATATAAATAAGATAAGATTATATTATATATATATATATTTATATATATATATATATATATATATATATATATATATATATATGTCCTTGTGGCTTGAGAAACCGCAATCCAAGGGAATTTAAGTTATTAAAATCATCCGGGGATCGCACTTGGTCTGGGCCACACTATCCCTAAGATGATTGTATTGTGGCATGTCTCCTCCCCTAGCACAGGTATAAACAACCTCCGTGAGGTTTGATCATAGGTCACCCTTGCTAATGAGGCCCATCCTCAACCGGTTGTGCTAGTGGGACTTCACATTGAGAAATATATTATTAATCGAATAAACATTCTAAAGATTGATTTTTTTTAAATATATTGAAATTAATTTAAAAAGAAATAAATATTAATTTTAAATACGAGTTAAATTATTAATTTTATTTATAAAGAATATTATACCAAAATGATAGAGATTCAAATGAATTTGCAAATTTCAACATTAATTTATTTTATGTGGTATGAAACATCAAGTATGTCAAGCCACACCAAAATTTAAAGTAGATGTGTTGGTTAACTTGTATAATTGTAATAGTATTATTTTCCAAAATAATGAATTTTTAAGAATGTGTGGATTATGAAATACACCCATGCACTACACAACTACAAAAACATAAATAATTATCATGATACTTTTCAAAATGATGCAATGATAATCATCCTTATCCTTTTCAAAACATTAGCATGTATGTGAAGGCCCAATAAATAATTCATATACAAATATTAACTATCTTGCATAATCAATCCTTGTATGTCCTTAACATGGATTATGAAATACACCCATGCACTACACAACTACAAAAACATAAATAATTATCATGATACTTTTCAAAATGATGTATTCAAAATATTAGCACGTATGTGAAGGCCCGATAAATAATTCATATACAAACACTAATTATCTTTCATAATCAATCCTTGCAGGTCCTTAACAAGGTTATGCATATATAATTATTTTTGTGTCATTTATTTGGTTATCCAAGACCCTATCCATCACCCATATATGTTAGAAGCATAATTTACAACCATGAACATTTCCTTTGTTTCAAAGTCATCATTAAGGTCATGAGATGCATCCTTGTTGTGTAATATCTTGCAACTATTTACACATTATACTCATATAAATAAATATATTTATATCTCATAACACCTATGTGGTGGTTCAATGCCTCACTTGTAATCTATGAGCTCTAGAAGCTTCATTTTATAAGTAATACCATGGTTTCAGTTCTTGAACCATGTTCAAGGCCTCAAGACCCATTAGTACAACCTTAGTTTCTATATCAAAACCATTATAAAGGCCTCAAGACCTATCAATGATACATAAATCCTTGTATTACTCACTTTTCCAATCTAACGTTCTTTTTAGAAAGTATGTAGAAAGCTTCATCCACAACTTTAATTTTAGTCTCGAAACCCTACCATATTATCAATGCACGCATATACCATATCCATGTCAAATTTCAATGCATACGAGCAAAAACTACAAAAATTTCAACGTTGGCCCCATTCACAGGTCACTATGTGTGAGGCTAATTAATAAGAGCATACAAATTTCCTCCACTAATGAGCTTCTCTTAGTTTCAAGTATAATAAAATATTCTCTAGTAAACAAGGCTAACCACGTGAAGTTGGAATCTCATATGACCCCTTCCTGACACCCCCCCCCCCCCCCCTCCCCACACCACTCTCAATATTCCCAACAACAAATCTATCTACTATAAATTATTTGAAAGCAACATTGTAAGAATCATTTTTATATGGAAATTACTAAGAAATAATTATTTAATTTAAATGAAAGAGAACAAATCTACAAATGAAAACATATAAACACGTAATTTGTACATTACAAAATTTCAATATCATTAATCTTCTTCTTCATCCATCATATCAATATTTATGCTATTCGCTTCAAAAATGGCGTTGAAACGATCAACAATTTCAACAGCATCATCAATGTTATCATTTCCAGTAATCATATCATCAGGACAAACAACATCTCCTACATTTGGTTCAACTTCTTCAATTTATTCATCTTACAGTACATCATCAATATCATCTTCATCAAGAACATTGTCTCGAACATCTTTTTTAACTTCTTCGAGATCTTCGTGATCTGACACATGATCATCAACTAATTTCTCCTCTACACCATCATCCTCTTCAACATTATCATCTTCTTCTTCTACATTATACTCTACTGACCTTCCTCTTATATCATATCTAACAACATATGACCAATCTGCTCTACCAGAAACCTCTGAGTAAAAGGCATGTTCGCATTGGCTTGGAAGAACATTGTGATTTGATCTTGTCTCAAATGAACTTGTATTAACCATGGTAACTCCTTAGCATGCTTAATAACATTTCTATCAGTATAATGTTCATTCATTCATAGCCTATATCATTTCACGTCGAATAGAACCAATTTGAAGGAATCAAAGTCACACTCCAGTATGCCATCCAAATACCCATAGTATCGATTTTCAAAGACTTGTGGGTGTGTGTCACTTCTAGAGGAAATATTAGTGACCTGGAAGACTACAACTATCCCACAATAATAAGTTTTCCTCTTTTCATCCAACTTTTTCGTGTGAAACTTATGGCCTTTGTACGACATAGCCTTATGGTGCTTCAACTGCAATATGGAAAACACATAAAAAAGGCATTGCCAATTAATAAACATATTCATATATATATAACTTGGAAATTATTTGAAAAAGCACACCTTCATTCACAAAAATATATTTATAAAATAAATTAATAAAATATTGCAAGTCAGTGAAAATGCATGCTTGCTTGTTTATCTTTCAAACCATTTAATAAATTAATTTCTATGTGTGTAAGATTGGCATCTCAAGTACAACGACCTTCTTTAAACAATTTAGACACCCCTTTTCATGATAACACACCATAACATTGTTCACATGTTTCAATCAATGACTTCATCCAATCAAATATTATTTGTAATGAATAAATGTAGTGCATCCCACTCTCGACCAACTATATTAGAAAATCATAATTCACCAATAAATATTAGTTACAATGGTAAATATTAATAATTGATGAAAGAATAAAAAGTAAATAAGTATGGTATACACAAAAATGAAAATTTATGTGTTTGTGTGTCTTATAAATATATATATTAAATATTTAATTACCTTTCACTTTCGTCATTCTACCTTTCCCCAATAGGTGCTCCCCTTTATGTTTGTTGATGGAGTTTGCATCCCAAATTCAATCCACACACATATTTTCTACTAATATAGGAAGATATTGAGTAATGTATACCATGGATTTATATGCCATATAACCCTCAGGACATGATCTTTTTCCAATCAAAGCTTTCAATGATTTCAAGTGCCTCTCCACTATCCACATTGACCTTGTGCATACAGGTCCACACAATTCAATTGACTCTTGTGCATTGAAAAATACTGAAGGTAGATACTTTTTCATTTCACACATTATCTAAGGAATTTATCTCTTTTGATGCTTTATATCTTCTTTATGTATTTCTTTCAATGAAAACCATCTACATATGATGCAAGCAAATAAGTACATGTTTGAACAAAACATAATATATTACAATATGAGTAAAACAAATGTTATTAAGTTGCTCAAAAACTAATTCAAAAATGTTGGGAATATAAATCGCTACTTACCTCATGTATTTTACAAGATTATATATAACTTGTTTGACGTTGTTGTTGAAGTCATCTAGGAGAGATACAATTACAACATACTATAACAATAAAAATAATTATTATTTTTTTAATCCAAAGTAGACAAACAAACCATGAAGATGTATATATACAAATATAGACATATATATACCAAAACAATTACCTTAATGAAGGTATGTCAATCGTGTGTTTTTACCCCACCAAATTTACCTTTCTTTTTTAAGATATTATTTATGTTTGAATAAAATCCTATGGAAAATTTAATTCTTCGAATGACCTCTTTTATACCATCACTTCTCTTCTCTATTAATAATCATGGAAGGTTATTTTGATCTCCATTGTTATTTAGTTGTATCCCACTCTTCATTGCATGATTGGTTTCCACAATTTCATTACAATTTTGGTAGAATTTTTCTTCATCCCTCCTACCATCTATGATCTGCCATAAATTTTATGCCACATTCTTCCCGATATGCATTATATCAAACAAATGAGCTATTATTAGGTGGTAATAGTAGGGAAACCTCATAAATTTATCATGATGACTTTTCCTTCCTAGTGGAAGTTCATGTCCTTCATGACGATTTTTGCTATATTCCAACTTCCATAAGGGAGGTGTCATTATTTGTGGTTTTAATCTAGTATCTTCTTTCCCATTGAAAATATTTTTTTCAGTAACATGATGCCTATGGCTCTTAGAGAGGAAGTGCCTATACTCATCAAACACCTCATTTCCTAAACTTGTTGAACAATGAGATTTTATCTTAGGACCACAAACTGGACATGCAAATTTACCCTTAGTTTGAAGGCCTGCAAGAGATGGATTAATGTTAATTATAAGCAAAGGGACTATTTAAAATGCATGCATGATATGATCTAATTGAAATAATTATATACTATTAAATTGCAATAGAACATTACATACCACAAAAAAGTTGTTAGCCCTAGGGCATCATGAATTGTCCATACAAGTATACCATGGAATTGAAATTACCTCTACCTTATTGGTTTACAAATGTCATACATAGTGATGTTGACCCATAAATTCATTAACTTGTCAATAATATGCTCAATCTATACATTCATATCTTTAACTTGGTACTTACTTAATTGTTGAAATTACACGTAATTACTACTATGATATATACATATAAGTAAATAAATATAACATATTATGCAACAAACAAGGTAAATGAAAAGGTTGCAATATTAAAAAAATTAATGTAAACAAATAATTGGAACAATCATTGTCAACATAATTTTCTCCCTCTTTATTGACATCCAAGGAGGAAGGTTATTGTTGATAACAAAAATCAGCCATGCTGAGTAAATATACATGAGTTCTCCAAGTGGATTAACACCATCAGCTGCAAATGAAAGCCTAACATAATAAGGTTTATGTTTAAGATGACGTAAATTTTCCTCTGTTTCCCTAAATGCATATCCATCTACATAAATTCAAAGAAAAACATATTCACTTATCTTTCGCGCATGGAAATCCATAAACTTTGCTATACTTTCACACTTGCACAATCATTGCAACCGTGGAATTATGGGAATATGACAAAGAACATTTTGAGGCATATTTTTTGTTATTTGATTAGTTCAATGTCTAATGTTGTTACATTTCAGGAAATTTGTTTTCGATGCATGATGTCCATAATATATAATATGATCATTAGGACATGCATCTATAGCTTGATACTCCATTCCAACTTATTTCATAGCAACACATAAATCTTGGTATGTGTGAGGTAACCTAGTAATGTTAACATAAATTCACCTAAGAATCTAATAAGACACAAAAAATCACTAGTTAGTGTAAACAATATTAATCATAAATACCACATTCTTATTTTACACATTAATTAACACACACAAAAAAGGAAAATAATCAACCTTTCATGTGATTAAACATATTACATTATGCCTTAGGATATGTGTTATACAAGTGTTTGACAAACCATCCAAAACTTTTAAGTTCACCAACAATAATGTAACAAAGAGAATATTTTCCCTTAAGCCTTCATAAAGTCGTGTCGTTGCCTTCTCTAGCAAAGGTTTATCATCACAAAAAACATCTCTGTTCTCATTGACGCCAAGCATGTCTTGGATCAATTCATTTGTCCTTTCATCTAGAACTATCATGTCATCATCTTGCATAGGATTAATTTCTTGAGCTTCAATATTCGCTCCATCTTCCTCAACTTGTAGAACATCATTTATAGCACTAATACTTGGTGCAATATTCAAATCACAGTATATAGGGAGGCACCTTGACTTTATAATAATTTCAAACAATCATGTGAAATAATTAGCCTGCAAAACAAATATTATAAAAATAATTTTTTTTACAAATATGATTAATATAAAGAAAAATATATATATAATTATTCATAAATAGCATAAGCTTACCACCATACGATATTTATTCCCCCCTTCAATGTTCCCATTCTTCCTACAATGTCTATCGATTGTTTAATATGAAATTATCCACGGACATTTGCACCTGCAAGAATTGAAAGGACAATAACATTTCCCATCATTGACCCCTTGTGGATTCGCTGATCCCCACCTAATGTTTTTTAACATTCTTCCTGGAACCACAAAACAATTATATAAGACAAAATTTGTGTTTTGCTCACAAAAAAGACCTTATAATTTTTCAGAATTACTGTAGTTATAGCACAGATGTCGCAACATCTCTTATATGTGGTATATTTATATATTTATTTATCATTGCAATTGTGACATTAGATGACTAGTCAAAGTTAAAGATGACCAGTCAAATTAACCTTGGGCTGCAAAAAACCATCATTCGTCGCAATTGCAACAACATATGTTATTCATCGCAATTCTGACACCAAACATAGCCCGTCTAACTTGCAATGAACCACTTCTATCATCTCAATTGCGGCGCACTAGAAAAAATACGTCGTAATTAGAACTCACGAAAAATATGTCATCGTAATTGCGACAAACACGGGCATCGAAACTAAAAAAAGGACATTTTTCTTTACCTTTGCGACAGTATGAGCGATACCGTCGAACTATATCGTCACAATTTATTCCTATATGTAGTAGTGATTGTGCCTTTGCCCATGTTTTTTCCTAGAGTATCAATACCAAAGGTAACATTACATGTCTTATCTTCTTTAAGTGATAATAATTTACTCTTATCACCATTCATATGTTTGGAGCATTTATTGTCCACATACCAATTGTTGCCTTGGTTTTGGGCATTTAAGACAATGTCACATTCTTCTTTCCTTTATGCCTTTTTCTTAGTCCAAGAATTCGTTTGTTTTGGTGTTTGCTTGATCTAAGGAGTTGATTTGATTTTGATGGTTCTACACTCATCTACTTTATGTCCAGAGTTATGACAGTTATGGCATTCAATATAATCAAATAAAGGAGCAAAAGGGTTGTTGTCTTTCAATTATTCCTATGTGGATTTACAAATTTGCTAATTATGTTTCTTTTGACTATAAAGATTTTTTTATTTTTATTTTTTATTTTTTGATCAAATTATTTCTAAGATAAGCTCTACAATGAGTAGCCTTATAGCTAAAATTCGTACATGAATAACATAAACCATAGAATATATTTTGATACCTGGCAACAATTTTCTTTTGAGGATATGATATTTTGAATTTTTTATGACTTTCTCTTTGAGGAGGATAACGCTTCTGCTGAATTCTCACTTGATCTTTTTGGATGTTTGAATTATTGTAAATTTCCCTCATTAGTTGCTATTTATTTTTCTTAATGTTTCTTATTGCCTTGTTGTCATTTTCTTCTCTTTTCTACTACTAAATTTAACCATCGTTGTCCTTAATTTCCTTGTTTCCTTTTACTTTTCTTTATTATTGTTGATTGGTATATTTTCCTTGGATTCCATTTTTATTACATCCTTTTAGTGCTTTAATGAAGTTGATTGGTTCTTTATCTTCAAATTCCTTGGTGCTTGTCTCTCCTCTATAAGCCCAAACCAGTCTTTATGAGGGGAGATCCCTAAACACTAATAATTTTATAAAAAAATTCAAATATTCTAATATAATTTAAGTTTATTTCATTTGAGCCTTGGTTTTCTCTAATTCCTCTCGAAGGGAGACTATCTATTCTTGCGATTTTTCACATTATTTGCCCTTATCTTTCAAAGGTTGTAATAGAGCTTCTTCAATCTTCGTATTCAAAAGGTTGTTCATCCTCATCCCCTGGGAATTGTTGTCCTCTTGGATGTAGAAGTTATTCTCCTTCCTAACTCTCCTATACTTACTCTTATTTTTATTATCATGTTCATTACCTTCCTTTTTTTATGGACATTTAGATGTATAATGACCTACTTTTCCACGGTTAAAGCATTTAAAAAGAAACTTACATTTATATTTGTCATATCCTCTCTTCATTGTTTTGATAAACTTGTATTCTTCTTCATCTGATCCATTATTTGATAATTCTTAATCATCTTTGATCTTCTTATATGTTTTAAAGGTTGTTACCTTTTATGTAAATATAACATTTTCAATTCTCATTTCATAGGAAGTTAGCATTCCATGTAGTTGATCCATCGTTAATGTGTTGAGGTCTTGTATATCCTAAATAACTGATACTTGGCATTGAATTTAGCAGGAATAGATATCAACACCTTTTGAACTATTATGGAATCATTCACAGTTTCATCAAGGCCTCTCTAAGTGTTCACCATTTCATCTAAACGGAGGAAAAATATTATTTTATCTTCATCCTAATTAATATTTGATGATTCAAATTTCTTTATATAGACTTGGAGTTTAGATTTCTTTACCTTACTATCACCTTTATAGTTTTTCTTCAACTTGTCTCATATCTCTTTGGTTGTCATACGATGCATAAATTTAGCAAATTGAGATTCAAACAATCCACTTATGACTACAATCATTACTTTAGCATTGTAAGAAAAGTCAAACTTGTCGTCTTTGTCAATCAATACATTTGGATTTTCATAGTCACTCAAAATCGCATCCTAGGCATATGCACCAAGAAACATTAGGTAAGTTCTCATTCTTACCTTCCAAAATACATTTTTTCATTCCAATTAACGGAGGATCTATGTTTGTGAAATTTCCATCCTAGGTGGCCATGTTTCTGATCTAGATCTACCTTCCAGTTGTTAGACTGGTGCTAAAGGAACTTGCTATGATACCAATTGTTGGAAACCAAAATAATATTGAGTTGGGGTGAATCAATGTTATATAAAATTTTAACTATTTAGCCATTCAAACAAATTCAATATTACAAAAATGCATTAATCACATAAAGAATTGGACACAATATGCTTACGTGGAAACCCTTAATGAGAAAGTCACAAATATTCCTTTATTTTTAATGTAAATGCAAACACCATATTCAATTTATATCCGATTATGTAGGCACCAACCTATAGGAGGATCCAACCTCCCTTTCTTTGCAAGCGCCCACTTGCCAAAAACACCAACTCCCACTGTTTGTAAGCACCAAACTGCGAGAGGAACCAACCCCATGATTTTTACACGTGCCAACCCGAAGGAGACTCCGATTCCTTAATATCCAACTTTAATATTAGATCATCCTAATTTATTTTATCTTTTCTATGTAACACCCTCTCTTCCTCTGATTTTCTGATTCAAATGGATTTGCATCAAATTAAATTAGCTCCCTTATAATTATGCACACGGATGCAATTATTTTTCAACAAATAAATCTTTAGCACTCCATACAAGCAATTTTCTTATACATATCAACTTCATGTCTCACCCAATCTACACATTCAACCTTTGCTCAAATTTCCTTTGCACATTTTATCTAATATCTTCTTCATATTTTTGACATTTAACAGTTTCAACCTCTGCCAAGTACTCTCATGCAAACACACTCTCTTTCTCTCATTCTGCCCAATCAGACACTGAGCTTTATTTTTGCAACATTGCTCCATCTCATGAACTTCCACACACTACTTTTCCTCATTAGTCTCTTCACCTTCACAAGCATTAGAACACAAGATGCTACAAATTCACGTCATTTGATTTCAATTTTATACTAACAGACCTTAATGATTTCACTATTTTTTGCACATGAAACCTCAAATTTCTTGATCTCAACCCTCAATCCCTAAGGTCCTTAAAGCATATGATCGAGGGCTAGAACAAATGGCTTAAGATCAAAGGGCACTAAGTCTTGAACCTTTGCAATCTGAAATTTTCCCGTTATAATGAATTTCACTACGAAATCTGGCATATGATATTTTCCACTTTGTGCTTGATAGCATGCTCCCAAATGCAGTTCAATGCTTGGATATCCTCACATCTGGATAAATTTGGGGATTTGACATCTAATCCCCACTCCCTTCGCAACAAAAATGTACTATTGAAAGGTTGAATGGTTAGATAACACAACTATGTTAATTCCTAGATCTAGGGATATGTTCCATTCTCAACAAGCATACCATTTGTGTTACTATATACCTAGAGGCCCAGATAACATTCAAAACTGAAATGCAGAGTCCACCTTTCCTCGAAAATGGTGCTAAGCCCTCGATTTGGGGATTTAGTGGTTAGATGTCTATAATATTATAACCTTGTCTACGCAACACTTTGAAGGGGATCTTTAGCACTTGGTCAAATATATGGGTACTTGGTAATGGTGTGCATTGGGTGCACCTCCAGACCATCGGATGTTTCAATGGTATTTTTCTTCTGAACTAAAAAATACGAAAAAAATCAGAATTCTTTAACACTACGAATCCTTACAAAGCAACTTCTTGCCGTGAATCTCAAAGATTCCACATAACATACCATGTTAGCTGTCACATGTCATACCATGTCATCACCACATCACTACCATGTGTCACTCAAAAATCATCCACTAAAGGCAAAGTGGATGCCATGTGCTACCACCTCAAGGTGCCACATCATCAACCTGTTGCCTATTTTCCATAACAACCACTCTGTCATTACCACATGTCTCCATATGTGCTTCCATGTCATACTGGGGTCCACTAGTTGTTTGGTGTTGGGAAATCCGAGATCTGACCATTTTTTGTGAACATTGCCCTGATTCATTCCTGGAAACCTAGATAACCCAATGCCTTGGTTCATCCCAGATGAGTCTAAAGGTTTGGATAAATTTGAATATATGGACATTTGTCTAGTTCACATGTGTTGCTTGACCCCCATATGGTTAGATGTCACGATATCTATTGTCTCATAGAACCATGACCCACCAAAACCTGGACCAGGTCTTTCTAGATTCGATCATTTCAAAATAACCATGCTCCCTCTGAAAAATAACCATGCCTACACCTGAGACACTATACTTCTCATCATTACCCATCGCTATGAGTATCTGGAGATCTTTCTCCTCCAAAGTACTAAACAAACTCTTGTCACCGGTCATGTGAAAAGAAGCTCCATTGTCAAGAAACCAACCACTTCCCACCATGGATGAAACCATGCATGTGAAGAGTGTGAAATCCAACTCAAACTGTCAAGCAAGTGCCTCACCTTCAGATCCTTCCCCGGATCCCTTCTTGGATTTCCTCCGTGGATAATTTGCAGCATAATGGCCCATCTCATGACAACGAAAGCATCGCACTTTCGATTTGTCAACCTTCTTCCCATCATTGGAAGAACTGGATTTGGAAAGAGAAACCTTATCCTTCCCCTTCTTCGCCTTACTCGCTAAGGCACAGTTCTCCTCATCATGCATGGATGAAGAACTATCTCTGGTGCTCCATCTGATCTCCTCCTGCATCAAATCCGACCATAGTCGTTCCCAATCTGGAAGTTTCTCCCTTCCATTCACCGAGTCTTGGTAGCTATGCGAGCTCTTAGGAAGGCCAAGGAGTGCTAGACTCACCATATCCTCATCCGATGTCACGACCCCTACACTTGCAAGCTCATTCCTGCATGTGATGAGCTTGGTCAGATACATAAAGATCGTCTCATCCCTTTCACACTTGATCTTTCGAAGTTTGTCCTTCAGTGCCAGCTTCCTCTGATCACTGCTATTCTGATATAAATCTTTCAATGTTTTCCACATTGCATGTGGAGTCTCCTTCCCATGGAGGTTCGAGACAATGTAATCTCGCACTCCCTCCAAGAGAATTCTCCTAGTTCTAGCCACACACTTCCTCCATTCCACCTGATCAGTCTTGTCAATAGGCTTAGAAATTTCTTGATCAATGAAATCCTTAAGGCCATTATCTTCCAAAACTGCCTTCATGTGATCCTTCCAAGCTATATAGTTTGAGTTGCCATCAAGGGCATACTCAAGACTCAAACCATAGAACGCCATCAATGAAATAGATGTGATAAGAACTTGAGATCCATATCCTGAATAATAAACTTTGAATTTCTCCTGCTAGTATACTATTCTTGCTTGATCACTTGTGCTCTGATACCATGTAGAAATTTCACCTGTAGAAAAAACCGATATATGCAATGTCCTAAAGCATAATACTTTTTCTACTTGTACAAAACATTAAGAGGAAGTATAATCGAATTCATGAGCAACATCAAGTAGAAACATGCATAACTGATCAAGAGAAATAATCACACATAACACAAGATATATCCAGGGGAAAGCACCAGCATAAAACCCCAACCATGTATTATCAATCAAGTGGAAATCCTCTTCACAATACAAAAAGAATCAGCTCTCAAGCTATCCATATCTCAATGAACTATGAGGATATAAAGATGAAAATCATGGACTACCTAGGCCTGAATATATAGGCTACACAAGTCCTCCAAGCTCCTATTTACATATTTCTCTTGGAAATAGATCTTTCTCCACGCAAGGAATACTTACTAGAAATATCCAAGCATCTGATAGTACATTGTCCCTTATTTGATCTCAACTGGGTCTCTGTCTGAACTGACATGCATCAGTTATCCATGAGGGAATGCTTAGTTATCTGAAATAATAGTTGTCACATGCATGCAAGCATTAACAAACTATATTTCATTAATTTAACAACTTGTTAAATTAATCTAACTGGACTTGAATAAGTAAAACTAAGTCAACTGATCCTCTCATTATAGAATTGAACCTTATCTCCTTTAATCAAGGGATAAATTCCTAAATCAGGAGAGAAAATAATTGCATGATCTCACAAACACTTCTAGTTTAATTTTCCATAATTAATTAACTCATGGAGATTAGTTAATTAATATTTTAAATTGTTGTTAAGACCAAATTCGTTTTTACTTCCTATAGTTAGACTAGGGACTGCTAAAAATAGGAAGGGACCCATAAATGTTATTTTTAGAACTTTCTATTTTTAGCAGTTTCACCTCTCACCCAATGTGGCCAATGACCTCACTAACCAAACTGCTATTTTTAGCACATTCTAAATTTAGCATTTCTTGTTGCACACTTTTCAACAGTTCATGGCTCTAGCCACCACATGCTTCATAATCCAGTATTGTTGTAGAGTTTTGATGAAGAGGGAATTGCGGCTCAACGTGTTGCTAGGGTCCGGCACCATGCACTCCCGTTCCTCCCTGGGGACCTCTTGGTTCTTGCTGATAGACTTCAGCTCTCTCTCCCAACCATCTATCTGCTCTCTTATTTCAGGTGGGTCCCCAGCCATGTACGCATCTATGATGCTCTTCATGTGCTCTGCCTCAGATTTCCTGCCTTTCTTTTCGGAGTTTTGCTAGTGCCCTCTTCCTGTTTTGGTACACATTTTGGCATTTGCTTTCCTTGGGGGCCATTTTCCTTCTTGGCTAAGAGTTTGTTCCCTTTTTCTCCTTGTCTCTGAACTGAACGCTACACTTTACTATATGTTTCTTACCTATCAAAACATGATAACATAAATCAGTAACATGGTTTAGAATTTGATTGTTGATCCAATTACCTACCATCCTTTCCTTGCCAGGGTTCTGGTTTCCCAGGATGGGAAAATGGTATAATGGTGCATCCCGCACCGAGGGGCGTCCTTTGAAACGGCCCATTTCATTTTCCCCATTCAACATGGTTAAGGGTGCCCCTTGCTGCCCAGGTTTCTAACGGTCTGAGGGCCTGTACAGGTTGTCACTCCTCCTTGAATGCCTAAGGCGGTGGCTTTCTCTCCTTTTTACCGAGGATTTCCTACCAATTCTCCCTCTTGCCTTTTCTATAAATTTTCCTAGTAATTGGGTCCGGATACATACGAGAGTACCTCTCCTTCTTGAGATCCCCTCCTTCCCCGCTCGGATAACATTCTTGGATCTGGTCTTTCCTTTCCTCAGGGGGCCATAGGTATTTTTTCCCGGATGACTAGTAGTTATCCTCGGAGCCAAGACCTTTTGGCCTGCTCCTCTGGAAAAAGGAGGACACTGCTTCCATGGCCTGAGGGCTCCTACATAATGGCTTTGTCTACTTCTTGATCTAGGCTTCATGGTCCTCTCAGGCATGTTGCCTAGACTCCTACTTCTAGCTACAACATAGAAGACCGAGTAAAAGGTTGAGACTACATACCACCTTACCCCGTCGTTGCCATCTCCTTTGCCTCTTCATTTCTCCCATCGTCCACCACCTTTCTACGTTCCAGCCGGCTTCGCTCTCTGCTACATGAAAATAGCTATTGCCACCTCACGTCCTCTTGGTTATTCCTTTCCTTCTATCCTTCTTACCTCCACCTATCCTATTCCTTTACTGGCACTCTTTCCGGAGTCCTCGTCTCAGGATGTGCCTCAACCGTTCTATCCACCTTTACTCCACATCACTCCCTATGTCCTCTCGGCTAATCTTGACGTGTACTATCTGCCCTTTTGTTGACACTTGTCGTCCCTTCTCTAACCCTCTGCCCGACCTCACTCCTGCCCTCAACCATCTCATTCCTTGATTTCCCCTCTGCTGGCATCTCGGGATATGATCCATCCCTGCCCTACTCCATCAGCTGCCCCTTTTGCCATTTAATCCTTTCATTTCGCTCGTGTGTCCTTTCTGTTATCGTCGGTTGTTTCCTTTGCCCGCTTTTGCCACTTTCTGCGTTTTCCTGAACATTCCATTGCCTCCTGCCTTGTTTTTTGATGTCTCTATTGTCGTCGTTATCGACTAAAAGGAGTTTATGTAGTTGCACCCTCTCCTCCGGGTGAGGGAGCTCAGTCCCTCCGAGATCCATCAACCTTCCACTGTTTTGACTCCCCCAATTAGCCAGCCAATCAGCCGGTCCATTTCCTTTTCTATTTACATGTGTAGGTAGAATATAGTCTATTATGTTTATCAATTTCCCTATTTCACTAGTCAACCATTTTGTTCTCCAACTTCGGCTGATCTTTTCCGTCGGTGTATTGTTTTGCAGTCGTTTTACCATGTCGACAACTAGTTTCGAATCGCCTTCGATCTGAAGATTCTGATACTTTTCCCGGATGGAAATTTCGAGTCCACATTTTAGCACGTGTAACTTAGCTTCATTGTTCGTTTCTTCTCCGCAATCCATCATGTAAATTATCAGGGTGGTTCCTCCATCGCTCTTGAATAATCCCCCTATTCCTGCTTCACCCGAGTTACCTTTTACTGCCCCATCAAATTTTAGCTTGATAAAGCCTTGGGGTGGATGCCTGTAAGTGCTAATCTCCTCGACCTCTCTGGTTTGAGGTTTTCTTGTTGTTTTGTCTATCATGTTTTTCTTTAATTGTAGGCGTTGCAATATTCTCTCCGTTGTTTTGTTAATTTTCCAGTCTTTATCATTCCACCGTTCTGCTAAAATAGTTTCTCTAGTATTTTGTGTGGTTTTCTTCCATATTTCGACCAAGATTCTCTTGTCTTCGTTGAATATCACTCTGTTTCTTTCCTTCCAGATGTTGCAAAGCATAAAACCTATGGATAGCGTTCACGCACGGTTTAGGATCTGGTTCTGGTAAGGTTTTATTGGTCAATTTTCCAGTGTATTTTTTATATTATTGTAGTTTCTATGACTGATTTCAAACATTTGCTGGTGATTGCTCCACAGGTTGCAGCTATTGGTTAGGTGCTCCATCGTTTCCTCTTGTTGTTGGCATAATGCGCATCGTGAGGGTCCCTACATGCCTTTCTTATGTATTTGATCCCAGGTTAGTGCTCGACCATGATGTAAAATCCAGAGAAGGAAAGCTACTTTTGGCCAAGTCTTAATTTTCCAGATGTTTTTCCATTTTTTAGAATCTGTCGGTCTATTGTGCACTGCCTTTAAATGATAACTTTCCACTATAGAGAACATTCCTTTGATTCAAGTTCCCCATCTTAGTATGTCCTTCCCTGTTTTAACCGCGACTTTCCTGGATACCATTTCTTTGTTGTAAGTTTCCCAGCTTGCTATCTCTGGAGTTGCTACCCAATCATCCTTTTGCTTCCAATTTCACCAGTATTCCCCTATACTTGGCTTCCATAAATTTCCAACCAATTCACCTTCTACTCGGGAGGTAAATTCATGGATTACTTGGAGGGATTCTTTGTGGAGAAGCTTTTCTCTTTGTTGCCAGGATTCCTCCTAGAACTTGGCAGTGTCCCCTTCTCTTACTTCCCAAAAGATGTAATCTCTTATTAGATCTTTATTGGTTCTAGCTAAGTTCTATATTGCTGATCCTTTTTTCTCTGTTTGACTTCTCATCTTGTCTTCTGGCATCTCTGTTGCCTCATATTTCTTCTCCCATATTTTCTTCCACAGATCTTGCCCTCCCTGTATCCACCACCACCATAGTTTTGCTCCCATCACTTGATTGAGGGTGTAAGGGTGCCGCAGACCTAATCCTCTGTCTTTGATAGGTTTTTTGAGTCAATCCCAGGAGAGAAATGCCCAT
Organism: Pinus taeda; assembly: GCA_000404065.3. Classification (NCBI taxonomy): domain Eukaryota; kingdom Viridiplantae; phylum Streptophyta; class Pinopsida; order Pinales; family Pinaceae; genus Pinus; species Pinus taeda. The sequence continues at coordinate 32,634 of APFE031102262.1, read as the reverse complement.
TTTCATGTTTTACTTGTTCCTTTCCATAATTTTTTTTTAAATATAGCTACTAATTTTTGACAGATAGTTCTAGGGACGGCTTGGCTAGACATCTGATATATTGGATGGATTGCAAGACTGCTTTTAATAAGATTATCCAGCTAGGGGTATTTAGAGCTCGGAATGTCCAATTATCTATCTTCTTTCGTATCCTGCCTATAAGAGGTCCCTAATTTTCTACCATGTACTGATGTTCATTAAGCATGATGTCGAGATACTTAGCTGGAAAACTTCCTATTCGGAATCTCATTGTTCTTTCCAGGAATGTTTGGGATGCAACCTGGGTGTTAAAGAAGAAGATTTCTGATTTCTCATTATTAATCTCTATCCCTGAGGCTTTCATAAACTCTGAGAGGATTTTTAGAATCTGTTGAGCTTCCTTGAGAGTAGCTTGTCCGTAGAGCATGACATCATCTACGAATTGCTGATGTGTTATAGGAATTTTGTTACCCCATATGCGCAATCCCTTTATCTGTTCATTGGCTAGACGCGCTTTCACCAGCTGGCCTAGACCTTCTACTACTAGAATGAATAGGAACGGGGACAGGGGATCTCCCTGTCTGAGACCTCTCGTAGGGTTGAAAGCTTCCATTGGGGATCCATTTAGCAGGACCGACATCACCGGGGTATTAACCATTGACACTATCCACTTCACCCATCTCTCGTCAAAGCCATAAGCCTTTAGGATACCCCCCAAGTATTCCCAAGTGAGATGATCATAAGCCTTCGCTAGATCCAATTTTATCAGCATACCTTTGTTTTTGGAATTTTTCAGTGAGTGTATTACCTCTTGAGCAATTACTATGCCATCCTTTATTTGTCTTCCTTTAACAAATCCAGTTTTCTCCTGAGCTATGAGGTCAGGCAGGATTGGTTTTAGTCTATTTACCATTATTGTAGCCAATGTTTTGTATATTACATTACATAGAGCTATTGGTCTGAAGTCCTGGGGTTCTTCTGAGTTCTCTGTTTTCGGGATTAGAGCAATGAAGGTGGCATTTAGGGCTAGGTGCATTCGCTCCATGCATCTTGATTCTTCCACTAGTTCCATGAGGTCTTGGCTCATGAAGCTCCAAGAGGCTTGGTAGAATTCTATAGTGAATCGGTCTAACCCCCAGGCCTTACTCTTCGCCATTTTTTTTACTACTTCCTCCACTTATTCTTTCGTGATCACCCGAAGTAGGGCCAGATTTTGATCTCAAGACACTATTTTAGGGATATGTTGGCAGACATTGGTTATATCCTCCTCCCTTCGTATATTAGGTTCAGTCAGGATCCCTTTGAATTGGTCTACCAGTAACTTCTCCATTTATTTTTGTTGAAGTATCATGTTCCCTTGACTATCTTTGAGTAAAAAGATTATATTATGCTGTCTATAGTTCAACATTGCTTTGTGGAAGAATTTTGTATTTCTATCCCCTTCTTTCAACCATTGAACTCTTGATTTTTGTTTCTATAGAATTTCTTCTTGCTTTCTTCTTTCCTCGATTTGCGTAATCACCCTCCCTTCCTCTGCCAGATCCGCACTTCTTCCTCCCTCTATGATTTGTTGTTGGATTCTCTTCATTCTTGCTTGTAGTATTTGTTTCTCTTTTTGAATGTTACCAAATTCCTCTCCGTTCCATTTCTTTATTTTTCCTTTTAGGTCCTTTAATCTAATTTGGAACGTATGAATTTTGTTTCTACCTTCCATGCCGTTTTTACTCTCCTGCCACCAAGATTTCATTTTGTCTATGAATGTTAGATCTCTTAACCAGAAGGCCTCGAACTAGAATGGCCTGTTTTTGTTCTGAGGATTCATTGCAATCTCTAGTTTAATAGGCCAGTGGTCCGACCCTATAGACGGAAGAATGGAAGCTTCATAGAAGATGTCCTTTCCTATGAGTTGTTCGAAAGCTAGGAATCTGTCCAGCCTTGATGCTATTTGTCTGTTCCCTCCTCTTCTGTTATTCCAAGTAAATTTTCCATTTATGGTTGGAATGTCCACCATCCTTAATTCCATTTGCAAGTCTCTGAATCTCTCCATCTCCAGGTCCTCTATCTGCATTCCTCCTTTCTTCTCCTCTTTTGAATTTGTCATATCGAAATCTCCTGCAATGATCCACATCTGTTCCTTATGCATATTCCCAAGCTTTTGTATATGAGTGATGAAGCTACCTTGATCTACTGGGGTATGGGGCCCATAGATTGTTGAAACTAGAAACCATTCGCTTTTCCCTATGAGTCTAAATTTTCTTGTAAGGATTCTAGGCATACCTATCCACAAGTCTGTTATGACTTCTGCTGGATTCCAAAGGACTGCAATCCCTCCCACACTGCCTTTAGCATCTAGGGTTACTTGCTCATATTTAGGTTTAATTTTATTTAGGATTTCCTCCATCTTCTAGCCAGAAATTTTAGTTTCCTGGATCAGCATTATTTGGGGTTTTTCTTTTCTCAGCTATTCTGCTAGGCATCTCTGCTTCCCTTTAATATTCATACTTCTTATATTCCAAGATATAATAATCATTGGGGGTTTGGTTGAGGTTTTGGAACACCACCGAGAGCAGAACAACTCACCCTGTGTTGGCTAGCATTTCCCCCACGAGCTAGATTAAATCCTTAATGTTTTTCTGCCTCGTTTTTTTCCTCCTTTTAATTTTTCTTGCTGGTCTGTGCGACTTTCCTTTTGAATCCCTTGATACTCTTCCATCTCTGATTTGCCTTTTCCATGTTTGGCTTGATATTGCTAGAACGTTTCAGCATAGAGTCTTTTTTTATCCTCGGGGATAAATCGCTCATCCAGGTTTCTCCATTCATTTAATAATTTTCTCATGACTTCTTCTTCTATGCTTAGGTCTTCCCCCTATTTATCTCCATTTCTATCACCATATTTTCTGTTTGTTCTTCCTGTTCTTTTTCTTTTTCTGAGATTTCACTCTGTGCTTTTCTCTTGGCGTGGGTCCTTCCACTACTTGAGCTGCTTTCTTTCTCTTTGTCTTCCTGGTATTCCATAGTTTGATCCTCATCGTCCCCCTCTTCTTAGATGATTTCAAATCTGTTTGATTTGCATGGGTGTGTTTTTTGTTCCTTTTTACCTTCATTAGAGTTTTCTTTTGTTGGTCTTCTTCTACTTTTCACCTCTTGGTTGGTTTGTTTGTTTTTTTTTTTTTTCGCTGCTTACTTTTTCTCTCCTCTTCTTCCGCTGTTAGTGGGCACTCTTTAACCAGGTGTCCATATTCATGACATCTTCGACATCTAAAGGGTATATGTTTATAGTCCAGGGTTTGCTGCCATACTTATTTGTGGTACTCTAACTCCAATGTATCAGGAATCGGGTTAGCGATATTAATGTATACACATATCCTAGCATATGAAGTATACCTTCCTTTCTTCGTAGTTTCCGCTATTTTCACAAAACTCCCTATAGTGTTTCCTATCCCTTCCATAATTTCTGAGTACCAGAAGTCCATTACTAAGCTGAATAATCTAACCCATACCGGTGCTACTAAATTTTTTTCCTTATCGGGGTTATAGCATTCTTCCCAATATCTCATGAATAAACCAGCATTATAATAGAAATAAGGGCAATTTTCAAACACTCTTTCTCTGTCTTACAAGTTTGAGAAGATTACCGTAAAGAAGCCTTTTGCTCCTAGCTTTAGCTCGATGTCACCTAGGGGCTGCCATTTTTGCTGCATCCATCAGGTGAGGTCTTTTTCTGACGGCCAGACTCCAACGAACTTGCAGATCATGGCATGACCTTTCATGTAGCTTCTGCACCTTTCTAGTTTGTTTGGCGGGATTACAAACCGTGGTGTCTCCTCCGCACATGGCAGACATTTTCCCCTTCTACTTTCCTACCAGGTCGCCCCTAGGACAGGGCCTGCGTTCTGCTTTCCTACTACCAGATGACTGTTTTGTCCTTCGCCTACCACTGCATCTCGGTAGGAGGGGATCTCTCCCCTCCTGACCTCTTCCATCATTGTTGTTACTCTTGGGTTCAACACTTGGATTTTGCTATTCTGGCTTGATTCTTCGTTGTCTATCTTGGTTTCTCCCTGCCATCTACCTCATGGTCTCCTAGCCATTAGGGTTTGTTGCAAAGCTTACATGATTGTACTCTACACTAAAATATTTGTTAGTTGCATAATGATTTAAATGAAAATTATTATTAAAAAATCAATTAATAAATAAATAATATATAAATATATATAACCAAAACACTAAGATGGTGGTATATAAAATTAAATTAAAAGGTCAGTGGTCATGGACGCCGGAAACCACAATATTGTCTGAAACTCCATAGCTTGCACCTACACACAACCACAATCTACCACCCTTGGAAGCTCCGACCAACTGCCGAAAGAGTCACCGCCTGCTGCAAAAACAATTGTCATTGTCCCTATTCATCACTACCGTTGCATAAGCTGCCATCGTTGTACATGGTTTCCACTCTCTGTCATCATATTCAATTGCTTGTTATACCAATTGACCATCTTACATTTAAATTAGAAATTCACCTTCATCATTATCATGTGTCATCACCACTGCCCAAAAACGCCACTTCTGCAACCGTTGTCTGAACCAAACACGCAGATACTATAACTGTAAGTAACCTTATCCATCGTTTCCACCCGTTGTGCCTTCGCCTCCACAATGCCATCTTCCTTTTGCGTTGTTGTTGTTCCATGTGTGTTTTTTCCAATTGCAACGTGAATGTTTGTAAGTCATTGCGTCATCCCAATCATCCATATGTCAAAAATCATGACCTTTAACCATTTGGTGCATCATAAGGAAATATTTCTTATGTTAAATTATATAAGTACATTTATTAAAGTGCCTCTACAATAAAATTCATTTACAAAAAAAAGGGTTATAAAATAAATAAATCAATCAAAGGGTCTATATATATATATATATATATATATATTTTATCATTAACAAGTTCATATTATAAAGTAAATGAATCTCTATTTATTAAAGCATAAGATTTTATGTAGCAAGAGTCAATCCTACATAAAGTGTAATAGCGAACCAAAGAAGGTATCAAGGTATTTAAATAGTTAATTAAGAAAATTATTTATTTACGATAATTAAGTGTAAGTGTCAAAAGTTGAAATAAGTGAAGAAAAAACACTTACTCTTTCATTAAAAAATTAAAAGAGTAATTTAATCTTAAGTTTACTTATCGTTGACATATCATTTTACAAAAGTAATTGACGTATACAAAATGGAGTTTAACTCAAAAAAAGGAAAATTTTCCTATAAAGGTATTTCCAATGGATTACAGATTAATTACATTAAAAAGAAGTATCCAAGAAAAATAAATTAATATTGCTATCAACACAAATAACGAGGATAATTACATTAACATTAATTTCGAAAATCAACTATTAATCCAAGAGCCAAGCATTGGTGAAAGAAAAGATATTTGTGGCCAAAGGGAGTATGAAATTAGTGATTTAAAAGTGACAATAGATTATTATGAGTATATATCTCAATTTTGTGTTGCAACTATGTATAATATAAAGATTTACAAAATTCTCGGTCAACCTTGGTTTAAGGAATTGGGTACGTTCATGTTAAACATAGAAAAATAACTTTTGATGTTTCCTTATAAGGGGAAGATGGTCACATTTCGAGATGCAACAAGCAAATCAAAATCAATAAAATATTCATTAGAATACTTTAAAGATATTTCGTAATTGATTTTTCAATATAATCAAAAAGTTATTCCAAAGAAGCAGAAAGAGCTTGAAGAAGTCATATGCAGTAAAGGCTTATAAATTTTGCGCCTCAGAGATCACAATGAAAAACTACCGAACAAGTCAAGAGATCTAAAGCCACAAAGAAGGAACTCAAGAATCATTAATTAGAACAAGAAGAAGAAAATTTATGTTTAAAGAACCTTAATCAAACATTATTAGAACAAATCCAAAGTTTAAAATATGAGAAAGTTACTAAGAATAAAATCAACAATCTAGAAAGTGAAGAACTTTTACTTCTAAGGAATTATAACCAAGTCCTTCTTATGAAAGTAAAGAAACTAAAAAGTGACAAAAAGTCACTAATGACAAGTTAGAACAACTTACTCAAGAAAAAGTGTTAAAGTCTCCAGTCTTAAAAGTCCAAGTTGAAGATAAAGAAACAAATACCGATCCAGTAAAAATTGTAACTCAAGCAAAGGATAAACTTACTAAAGTGAAGACACGTGTAGAAGTTGTAGTTAAAATGATGGACATTCCAAATGATGATTCAACAGCCAACTCATCAAAAATAGTGCCTGAAGGAAATAGGGAAAAACCCACTAACATGATAAGGCAAAGTCCAACTAGAAGAACTATTTATCGATATCTAAATCATAAAAGCGGACTTTCTAATCAATCTGCGTACCAGTATCACTCAGAACATAAACAAAAAATTTATGTTCCCAAGAATACTGAAGTTTGTAGAATCCAGTACTACAATAACAATAACTATTCATCAAAAATTTCCTGAGATCAGAAGATTCCACAAAAGATTAATCTAGGATGGTTTGATTCATTCTTAGTACGACAATTTTCTCTATCACTCAAAGCATCTTATTATCATGTATCAACGAAGATGAAATTTCATAGACAATAATATATTCTCAGTAAGCTTTGAAGACAAAACTTCTTGAAGAGAGGCAATGTTATGAATATAGTTCATATAAAAATAATAAATATAAATATAAATATAATAATAATTAATTAACTATTGGTTAGGTAGTTAGTAATGAAGAGGCATGTCTTAGAGACATGACCATTTATGAAAGGGCGCCTCCTAGGGTATATAAGCAGGCCCTCGCCCTCATTGTAATCATCTCATATCCTACATCAATTTAATATACAATATTCAGTATACAGTTACATGTCTTACATTGGAAATTTACGTAATTGAAGTATTTTAAATATTTCTGATGCGTATACAACTTTTGGTCGTTACAACAAGCTAGAATTCCAACACTCAGGAATCAAAGACAACATCATGTATATAAAAATGACATCAATGACAATGGATACTCGACAAGCTCCCCCTGAACTTGACATAAATCACTAAACATGACATCAATGAAAACACACTCAACACATATGCAGGGTTATACAACCCTATGTTTTTAATATAGGTTGGTTTGACTCATATTTTCCCTGGTCAACCCATGGAAACCCCCCACCAATCTAACTCGGCCTTGAACTGAATTCAAGGACCAATCCATTACCGAACTTGTTGAGTTGTTCATCGACTTGGTCGATTCAGCAGCAGGTCAGTCAAACCGAGATAGTTGCAGTTGGAGATCTTGACGAAGAGGAGGAGCCATAGGTTTCCCCATCTAACTCTATTTCAGAGTTTGAGCTAGATGGTGTTGCCATGTCTAGCAGTAGTGATCACTGATGATTGATCATTGATCATGTTCATCAATGAGATAGTATTTTGTATTGGTGACTTGCAGTCTTCCAATTGTATTTTTTTGTTATAGAGGCCATTTAGAGCCTCCTTGGTTATGTGTTTTTGTTCTAATCTCCATCTATTACATGTATTGGATAGTGAACTAGGTGTCATTTTGATATAATACATATATTCATGAGCATATTGTGATCATATGTTGTCTTCTCTATATTACTCTAATGTTTTGAGTTTGGAAACATGAATGAAAATCTTAAAAAATATGATTTTTCATTAAAAATAAAATATTTAATGTACTTTTTACAAAGAGTGAGCCATTGAAATCAACTAGTCTGAGTCAATTCTGAGTCATATTTGATCCTTGGTTGGTTCTGAGTCCAAGTCTGAGTTTTAAAACATTGCTACAACCAAGCCTCAACCCATCTAATATTTTATATATATATGGTTTTGTGCATGTAGCTAGAAGGTTGTGGGTAAGCTATGAAACACACAATATTGAGACAATTGTATGGTTGTTCTGCATATTGATATTTTTGCTTTTAATAGATCCAAGGGATGGTTGTAGGCTTTGTACAAAGAAAATAATACAAGTATTGATGTAGTCAATCAACACAATGCACAAGCATATTTCCCATGCCAACAATCAAGAAATTAGATAATTGAGCTATAAATTCCGCTCAATGATTCAAGAAAATTAAGCTATGAATTTCACTCAACAATTCAAATAAATAGAAATTAATGTTGTAGGCAATCAATTGGATGAACAATTGCGAGGATGCTTCAAGGAATTAAAAATATAAGTGAATTTCTAGTGAGGATGGTCTAATCAATTAATATTCCAACAATTCACAAGCATGATATTATTGTATAGGTGTATATATTCTAACAATGAGTGATCCAATCAAGGGAGAGATTGAGTTATAGATGCAAATATAAAATTCTAACAACTTGTTAACATGACCAATAACCAATCAATTTTAGTTTCGTTTATTCGGTAGATGAAATAGTGTGTGCTTCAATTAAGTAACACCATAAATAAAACAAGCAGACTAAGAACCACAGTCACAATAATTACACACCAAATACATAGAGATTTCTATACTCAATGTTTATTTCTCAACAACTACATAATTAAAATAGTGTTTTTACTATGTAAAACAATATACATTACAATCACATGAACTTTTATGCATCCCCTCTCTTCTCTACAAAGAACCCCTTCTAATTTGATGTATCTAAGTTTATAGGTAGAATAGGCCTTTTTGGTAGAAGTTGTAAAGCCAAACATCCTTTTTCTCCCCAACTCCAACACTCTTCTTCTCCTTTATCTTTTATGGAAATATTTATATGTAAGTTCTTCTTTTATTTAATGTTTTTCTTTTTTTAATTTTAAGTATTGTTTGCTTTCATTGGAAATGTGGAACTTTGTAGGTGACTTGTAGTAGAATGGACAAGTGTGGGACCCTTGCACTGTCATCTACATCCTCCAATCTCATCCTCAAATTTCATAGACAATATTTAAGTTTTTCTTAGCTAAGTATTGAGTGATCCATTGAACCAACTGTTATCGGGAAATCTAGTGTCTATGTAGAGCTGTTAGTCCCACTAAGACGGGTAGCTATCTTAGAAACAAACAGATTAAAGTTACTTTCGCTTTCCCTTACGAGAAGTAGATAGGAGAGGAGCAAAGAATACCAACCTCGAGCTTTCACTTGGTTTTCCACTTGTTCCTTCTCCTCTTTGACAGATGTTTACTGCTCTTCCCTTAACCACTTCGCTTCAAAGATTACCCGTAAAGTCAAAGCAACATAATACCTTCAAAGTGCAAAGGTCTACAGTCATAAACAATATAGGACTAGATATATATTGACCACATACATGCGTTTATTAGCAAACATACAAGAATGTGTAGGAAAACTTGAATAGCTTTATTGATATAGAGGTTAGAAGAGAGGATTGCAACCCATTGATCTGACCCAACATCATCCTCCCAGCATGAAAGCCCTTCTTCACCTCATGAAAATCTTAGATCACCCAACACTATGATGTTCCCCCAGGAAACCAACAACACTTCCCTGCAAGATACAAAATTCCAGCCTCTGGATCTCTAGGATGAGGGATCCATATATAGATGATTGCAGGGGGGTGAGTCAGCTTCTGGGATTTTGATTAGTGTCTTCTCTCTGATAGTTCTGTTGGCATTATGATTCAAGTGTTGTCCTTGATGGCAACTCACTCAGAGGAATGATACAGGTGATGGCAACTCACTCAAAGGACAGATCATAATGCAGCAGGAAAATAGAGAGATATATGCAGGTTGACTGTGAAGAAAGTGCGTATATACGCGGGTTAGTGGAGCAGAAGGAGCGTACACGTATACACGTGGGTTAATAGAAGTTAAGCCGCGTACATATTGGAAATCATGGTTTTGATCCGTGGTATTTAGTCCATAGTATTTGGACCAAAGTGACGACCCCAAGTATTGGGTTCATGGTATTGTTTCTACATGGTTTTGGACCATGGTATTGAGAGAAGCCTAACCTATATAAGGAGAAGATCATTAGACAAAAAAGTGTAGCAAGGAAGGAATGTCTGACGAAGTGCGAAGATCTAGTATTGTTGGTTATCAGTTTGTGCTGCTTGGATTGGGTTGATATAACAGCGAAGGTACAAGTAATTATCTTTAGATCTGTACGCGGGTTGTATGAGGTGAAAGCGCGTATACACGCGGTTTTGATATAGTAAAGTAGTGTATGCATTATGAGAGTTGGTATTTCAGGTTGTTGTTGATTCTACTGGTTGTTGCAGAGTTCTGGGCTCTGGTTTGCGTTCTGTGTTTTTGATGAAAGGGTTTCAGTGATTCAGTATTGGGTGATTTAGAGATTTATGATGCAAGTATAAGTTGATGATTGTATTGCAGCAGTGATTGTTTTGTACTTATGGATCCAGTCTGAAAATTGATGAAACGTGGTCCCTGAAGAAAAAAAGGTTGCAGCCTTCTGTAGGTCAGCACCTACGTACTAGTATATCTGCTAGTACAAGAGCAAAGGGGGTTGTAGCTCCCTTCCAGAAGTAACTGGAAAACGAGAGAGGGTTGTAGCCCTCTGCAGGTTGTAGCATGCGTGCTGGTAAAGGACTGAACCAGTACATTGTAAAAGAAGTTTCTGATTAAAGGAAGAAAGAGACGAATTGCAGCAAGTGGTTTTCACCCACATTGGGTTTCCACCTTACATCATGGTGTTCATGTGTGCTTCTTATGTGTGATGATCTGTAATGTTTTACTACACCTGTTTACTGTTAATGTGGTTAATAATGTTCTGATGCATTTACTGAAGATAAGCTAACTGAATCATAAGATTGCTTCATATACACATGTTGCATTTAATACATTCGCGTATATACGCGTATACCCTTAACTGAAGTCGCGTATATGAATCTGAGTGTGAAAATGAAAAAGTATCTGATTTTCTAATACTGATTCACCCCCCCTCTCAGTATTATTTCCAACAATTGGTATCAGAGCAGGTCCTTTTTGAAGAAGCTTGATCGCTTGAAGGAAAAGATCCATCGGAATGGCTAATCCAAAAAAAGAGGCACATATCAGGCCACCAGTCTTTGACGGGAGAAACTTTACCCACTGGAAGATAAGAACCACAACATATCTACAATCACTTGGAGCAGAAGTTTGGGGAATCGTAGAAAGTGGATACAATTTCCCATCAGCAGTTCCTACGGATGCAGCTGAGAAAAAGCAATATGAGCTCAATGCCAAAGATGTTACTGTCTTATTGGGAAGTTTGACCCAATCAGAATTCATGAAAATCATGCATTACAAATCAGCTAAGGAAATATGGGACAAAATCATTCTAAGCTACGAAGGAGATGAACAGGTA
>APFE031102262.1:0-19854 GCA_000404065.3 Pinus taeda | reverse complement strand
CAATGCATATGGACACAAAGCAATTGATTGCAATAGAAGGAACATGAAATATGTAAGATGTTATTCATGCAACAAAATTGGACATAAAGCAAGGGAATGCAAGAGCAAATTTCAAAGTTCAAAACAAGAGGACCATACATCATCATAGTTTCAGAAGACAGAATTAGAGATAGAAAGGTGTGACATAACTCAGTTAGCTGACATAACAGACACAGGGGATACTGAAAGTGAAGAAATTCAGTATTCCATCTTGCATACGCTAATATAGTGAAGATAAGTCACGTATATACGCGAGTTACAGGCTGCAGAGTCGCGTATATGGAGATCAAAAGAGAGGGTAGCAGAACAGACTTAGGGAAAGGTTCGGTCATGATAAGAGATGGTTGGCACTGGATCAGGGGGAGCATATACTTCAAACAATGCATTGATTGGCATTATGATTAGAAGTTGGTGATGATGCTTATGTAGCTAAATGATACATCATGTTGGTCGATCAAAAGAATGATATTGCAAGAGTGCAGATCATATGGTGTATGATAGTTGCTGATAACTATCATATGATGTATGTATAGAGTCATGGCATGCTTGTGCAGATCGTGCATGTGCTCAGGGGGAGCATGGACAGATTGGTACATCTTGGCACATACAAAGGGGGAGCTCAATCAGAGATGTCAAATGATACACAGGGGGAGTATGGACATCAGATGGAGATCAAAGAAGAAAATATCTTGGTCCACCCTTTGCCCTTGATGCCAAAGGGGGAGAGTGACTTGGTGTGGTTGTTACCATCAAGTCCAAAGGGGGAGATTGTTGGTATTATGATTCAAGTGTTGTCCTTGATGGCAACTCACTCAGAGGAATGATACAGGTGATGGCAACTCACTCAAAGGACAGATCATAGTGCAGCAGGAAAATAGAGAGATATGCGCAGGTTGACCGTGAAGAAAGTGCGTATATACGTGGGTTAGTGGAGCAGAAGGAGCGTACACGTATACACGCGGGTTAATAGAAGTAAAGGCGCGTACATATTGGAAATCATGGTTTTGGTTCGTGGTATTTAGTCCATAGTATTTGGACCAAAGTGACGACCCCAAGTATTGGGTTCATGGTATTGTTTCTACATGGTTTTGGACCATGGTATTGAGAGAAGCCTAACCTATATAAGGAGAAGATCATTAGACAAAAAAGTGTAGGCAAGGAATGAATGTCTGACGAAGTGTGAAGATCTAGTATTGTTGGTTCTCTATTTGTGCTGCTTGGATTGGGTTGATATAATAGCGAAAGTACAAGTAATTATCTTTAGATTTGTACGCAGGTTGTATGTGGTGAAAGCACGTATACATGCGGTTTTGATATAGTAAAGTAGCGTATGCATTATGAGATTTGGTATTTCAGGTTGCTGTTGATTCTACGAGTTGTTGCAGATGTTCTGGGCTCTGGTTTGCGTTCTGTGTTTTTGATGACAGGGTTTCAGTGATTTAGTATTGGGTGATTTAGAGATTTATGATGCAAGTATAAGTTGATGATTGTATTGCAGCAGTGATTGTTTTGTACTTATGGATCCAGTCTAAAAATTGATGAAACGTGGTCCCTGAAGAAAAAAAGGTTGCAGCCTTCTGTAGGTCAGCACCTATGTACTAGTATATCCGCTAGTACAAGAGCAAAGGGGGTTGTAGCTCCCTTCTAGAAGTAACTGGAAAACGAGAGAGGGTTGTAGCCCTCTGCAGGTTGTAGCCTGCGTGCTAGTAAAGGACTGCACCAGTACATTGTAAAAGAAGTTTTTGATTAAAGGAAGAAAGAGACGAATTGCAGCAGGTGGTTTTCACCCACATTGGGTTTCCACCTTACATCATGGTGTTCATGCGTGCTTCTTATGTGTGATGATCTGTACTGTTTTACTACACCTGTTTATTGTTAATGTGGTTAATAATGTTCTGATGCATTACTGAGATAAGCTAACGAATCAATAGATTGCTTTCATATACGCTTGTTGCATTAATCAATCGCGCTTATATGCGATACCTTACGGAAGTCGTGTATATGAATACTGAGTGTAGAAAATGAAAAAAAGTATTTAGAGTTGCTAATAGTGATTCACCCCCCCCCCCCCCTTCAGTATTCTTTCCAACAAGTTTGATTCCATTGGAGATTGATTGATCTCTTACTTCTTCCCCTGGTGAATTCAGAGAGGCAAGTGTCACAGGAGAAGTTTCTGGAAGATTCCATGATCATCCACCTTGCAAAATGTCTTTGTCATTTGTCTACTCTCGCCCATCGCACCCTACAGAAGGGCTTTCCAGTATGCATCGCACTCTTTACACTGAGCAGGTGAGATGCATCGCACCCTCTACACTGAGCAGTCTGTATGGTCCAGTTTTGACCAGTTCTGAGCAGTTTTCTGTGGAGAAATTTTGGGAGATGATGTAATCAGTTGACCTTGTTCCTTTAGGGCATGAAACAACACTTTTAGGGACTCAAAATCCCTTGGTTTATGGACATATGTGATTGGGGTTGCAGTGCCCAAATATGTCTATAACACCAACCAATGTATGTTGTGGGTCCATTTTGAATTACACTTCTCCATTGGGAGGCTTTTAATATCCAAAATATTATATGTGAAGAAGATGGAAGAATAAGGCTTCTATTTATCTCCCCAAGTCCACTACTACATCAAATTGAAGCGCCTGATTCTCCATCACAATCAAGATGCATGTTTTCCCTTGCTTCATTACTGACATAGATATCAATCCTATTGCTTATGATTCTTTGAAGAGGTAGGTATTACCACTTTTAACCAAGCGATTTTTTTTCTCTTTTCCATATAGAGTCGCATCCCTACCCCATGGGTATGTATTTTCAAATATCACACACATATACACACATCTAATGACACAAATTTTCATTCTACTTCAACATAGTCAATGTCAATGGAAAACCTAACCTTGCATCTCACAATGATTCTCTTCATATATTTTCCTTGTACCCAACCCAACGAATAGTGATATTAAATTATAAGTTTCTAAACCAAACTTACCCATTAAGGATTCAAAAATAAAATTATATTAGGAATTGTTATCTAACAAAACATTTACCTTCCATCCACATCATGGGTGCTTTATACCTTTATTTCTTTTGTCTCGGTTGCTACATATGCTCCCTTATTGGATTTGTACAATTTTTTACACAATTATGGATAAGTTTTCATCACTTCTCATCTATCTACCTATCTACATCACAGTTCCTATTGGAGTATTTTCCTTCTTGGGTTGTCACTACAGTGATTTTTCCCTTGGTCTTGATAGTTCTCTTCTTGGCCCTTGTGTGATTGCACTTTTTTTAAGTCCAACACAATGTAGAGAGATTTCTTGCTTGCCTCAATTATGTTTTTCATGCTAAGGAGTTATAACTAGTTGCAATGTCGCCAAAGGTACAAGTTCTTCCAAATATATATCCAACTTAATGGCTTACCTCTAAAATTCAGATACATATTCTTAAATTCCTTGTCTCGTTTCATTAGTTGTTCCTCTTCATAGCCAATGGGACACAATCTTATTTGAATAAAACTTTGAAATCCTCCCATTTTGAAACTATGGGTTTTTTGTTATCCCAAGTGCATTTACATATCTATCCTACCAAAATAGTACTTATCCAATCCTTTTTAAACAAGCAAAAAGACAAAATTGTTTTGTTTCTTTGAATATTGATAAAAACCAAAATAAACTTCTAATTGTTTCAACCAATGATTCAATTTTCAACATCAACATGACCACCATAAGTCAGTGCTTCAATTTTTTCTTATACCTTAAACAAACATACTACTGAAAGAGAAGTAAGAGAGTTATTATTACCTAAGACTCCAAGGTTCTCACCTTTTGAATATCCTTGATTAGCATCTCCCTCTTTGTGCTCTCCACTAAGTATACTTCACTACCCTTAATCACTAGAAATCATGTTACCATCTCTATTAATACCTCAATGCTTTACTCCAATCAAACAAACCTATCTTCAAGTTCTTATTTTCCATGTGCTTCATAAGAAGCTTGGTCATTCTTGGCTTTCTACTCCATTAGACT
The DNA here is from genome assembly GCA_000404065.3 of Pinus taeda. Classification (NCBI taxonomy): domain Eukaryota; kingdom Viridiplantae; phylum Streptophyta; class Pinopsida; order Pinales; family Pinaceae; genus Pinus; species Pinus taeda. The sequence goes on along the minus strand of APFE031102262.1, from coordinate 15,781 downwards.
TTGCAGTACTACTCATCCACTCTTATCCCTGAAGAGTGTTTACCATACCATTCAGATTGTTCACCAAACATTTTCAAACTTCAACTCAAATACCATAGAATTTGTACATAGTAACCTTATGTCTTTCCCATCTCACAACACAAATCCCTCATTGTGGAATTAAAGTGCAATGGCTCAACAATTCACAATTGCATGGGCTTCAAGCTCCCTAATATAAATCAACAACCAAAATAAATGGATATATTTCTTATTTGGTTTGAAGGCTTGGTTTACAGGCTTTTCGTGGCAAGATCAAGTCCAAGTCCACTACCTTTCTATTATGACAACCCATTACTCCACTCCGTTAATCTAAATGCCAAATCCAAGACTTGAATTTTGTTATCCTAAATCAATATGTACAATTCTATTATGCCAACAATTATACTAGTGCATATACAGCACTATAAATTAATCCCTTTCCCATTCAAGATATATACTAGATGCATCACATATTTCTTCTTATGCCTTTCACCATAGCCATGAGATAGTAAACCTATATATAGTTGTGTTCCCTTAGATAAAAGGTTGTAGGTAAGAAACCAAACACATGACCTTGAGGAAAATGTATAATTGCGATGTGTATTGATGTTTTTGAGTTAAAACAAAACAAAGGGATGGTTGTAGGTTAGTCCCTACACTTTGTATCGGGAAAAAAATTCAAGTCTCATCATAGCTAGTTACCAACACAATGCACAAGCATATTCCCTGTGCCAATGATCAAGTAGTTATACAATTGAGATCTTCATTCCATCCAATGATTCAAGCAAATAGAGATTAATGTTGTGGTTAATTAATTGGATACACAATTGCATTAATGCTTTTAGAGAACTAGTAGTCGAAGTGAATTGCTAGTAGCAATGTTGTTCTCAACATTCCAACAAATTCACAAGCTTGAGATTGTTGTATAGGCATATATATTATAATTGTGAATGATTCAATCAATGGAGGGATTGAGTTGGATGAGAAAAATTGATGATTCAAGCAAATTGTTGACATAACCAACAAACAAATCGATTTGTGTTGTGGGAGTCGAGTAAATAAATTAGTGCATGTTGTAATTATTTAACACCATAAGTAAAACAAGCAAACAAAAAACCACAATCACACCAGAATTACACGCAAGACATAGATTACTCGAAAAAAAACCCAAAGGAAAAGCTCCACCATCAAATAGCTATGTTCTTTTTTCAAAGGAAAAAAACACTGGAATTATATTAAGAACAACACCAATACATAAATCATCCCTGTATCCACCATGGTCTCCATAAGAAATTACATGTAAAACTGATGGATTTTGAACTAGGCAATCAAAAGAGTCTGACCTACATTATCCAGCCACGACCAACCAAAAACATAACAGGGCTAACATATACATAGCAAGGTATTTTCCAAAGCCAAAAACTCATAAATAAACAACAACAAAAAATGTAAGCCATCAGATTGAACTACAACGAGGTGTGAGTCAAACCAGAGGGATCTCGCCTTCTTCCATAATCTCAGCATTTGTTCTAAGCATGAAGTGAAAAACACTAGGGGATGCCCCCAATCCATCCCTGGATAAAATATCAACAACACAGTTGATTTCCCTGTAAATGTGTGAGAAGGAGATACCATAAAAAATATTAATCAACCTATTTATACCCACAAGCTAGTTGACAAGGAAGGAGGCGAGAAATTTGTGCTTCCGGTGCATAGGAAAAAACAGATCCAGCTTTTTCATCCTTGCCATGTATAACAAACCTCACAATGCCAGTGTCTCAGCTCTTGAGTGTCTTCCCTCCCAAGCAAACCAGAAAAATTGAAGTTGAGTTTGTGGGTTGAAACACAGCACTGCCCCACATCCATAATTTTCTACTTGAGACACACCGTCAAAAAACCAGATGGGAACTCAATCTATAAAAAAATTCCTCATAACACTTAGCTCCTTCTCTATCTTTTTATCCTTAAAAACATACTCTAGTAAAACTAGAACATTTTCAAAAACCCTCGAGATATCCACGCACCTCCCATAAAAAATAACAGTGTTCCTCGCCCACCATATTTCCCAAAATATGAACAGGAATAAACTTAATCTTTCCCTATCTCTTAATACCCCACTAAATATGTTCCTCAATAGAGGGGAATGACCAGGACGGTGGAATCTGAAACCAATCCAAGATCTGCATCCACACAGCGATTACAAAAGGCATCATAAGAAAATATGTAGGACATTATTCAATGCCTCCCTACAGAACGAGCACCAATTTGGACCCAGATACCCTCTTTACATATATTGTCCTAGGTAAGGATACAATTTTTCCAAGTCGACCAAAAAAACAAAATAATTTTCAATGGAACATTCCAATTCCAAGACTTTGTGAACCAACATATATAGGTCAATTGATGAGACACACTTGAGATTTAATTATAAATATTTGATACCACCACATTCCCTTTGTGCAGAGAACCATTCCAAATTAAAACATCCCCATGATTCTTTCGAACTAGACCTGCCATTTTAGGATCAATTATGTATTGGTTCCAGACTTCAACATTTACACCTGACAAGCCTAAATCAGAAGCATACATCCGAGTCAGGTAAGAGGAGGAGTTGAGATTGTTTCGGTAAGCCTCGTCTAGAAAATAAGTACCTCTCAAGGAGTGGAAGTGAACTATCCCTTCCTTGAATATGGTCAAATCCAATTAGAATCCTATCTCTTTTACCAAAATACCATTGAAGTATATCTATCATCCACCTACGAACTTTTAACAGACTGTTCCAAATCTGTGAACCCATGTTAGTTGTATCAACGTTGCACCTATACCATTCCTCAAGGAACTTATGCCCAAGATACTTGTTAAATATAATATCTTGCCAAATCTCCTTCCCAAAAAGTGCCCTCCAAAGAATTTTTGTTATCAATGCCCATCCAAGCACCTTTAGATCTAGTATGCCCCATCCTCCAAAGTGTTTGTTTATTAAGATGGAATCAAGTTGAACCAGGTGAAATTTATGTTTCCTCTTAGCCCCCGACCAGAGAAAATGTGCCGAGATGGATTTGATGTGTTGAATGGTCCTCATGGGGAGCTAATAGAGATGCATCCAATAAATCGAGATCTGTTGAAGGACATATTGGATAAGAGTGTATATGCCACCTAAGGATAATCAATGATGTGACTATAAAGTTAAACGTTTTTGGAACTTTTCAAGCATCCAATATCAATCCACAACCTTGTAGTTATTTGGTTTCAGCTTGAAATCCAAATATGAAATTCCATTTGTAATATTTGATACATCCATGCCGAAAAGGGAGGCAATGTTGGAAATCACCTACTCATCACCCAAAAAATGAAGCAAAAGATATTCATGGCCGTTTGGATGGAAGTCGAAAGCTACAACATATTTAGTGATAATAGAATGCAAAACATTCCATTGAGCCATAGAAACCTGTCCAAAAGTGAGAACATCGTCAACAAAAAATAAGTGAGATATAGAGACATTACGTGATACATGAATTTAATTGAAATAACCCATCCTAGGATCCTCCCCAATCTTCTTGCTCAGCTCATCCATGACTAGGATGAATAAATAAGGTGATAGAGAACAGCCCTGCCGAAGACCTCTTCTAGCCCGAAAAAAGTTTAATGGGGTATCATTTATTAAAATGAAAAAATTAACCGATGTAAAATAGGCCATGATCCAGGCTAGATTATCCCCTGATAGTCTAGTCCTTATTAGAATTAACCTTAGAAATGATCAATCTACATTGTCGTATTCCTTGTGGAGATCTAGCTTCATGACTAATGCCTCCCGCTTCTTCGTGTGAATAGAATGAATAGTTTCCTATGAAATTGCGACAACATCCTAAATCTGTCACTTAGATAGGAACCTGAACTGTTCTTGAGAGATATATACCAAAAGAGTGTTCCTGATTTTGGAGGCAATAATATTTGAGATCATTTTATATAGAATGTGCAGAGAAACATCAGCCAGAAATTAGAAAAAGATGATGGATGGGACAACTCTGGGATGAGGGCGATGAATGTAGAGTTTATTGACCCATAAAATTGACTTGAAAGTCGTGAGATCCCCATGATTCGTTCGAACTAGACCTGCCATTTTAATATCAGTTATGTATTGGTTATAGACTTTGGTATTTACACCTAACAAACCTAAATCAGAAGCATACATCCAAATCGGGTAAGAGGAGGAGCTGAGATTGTTTCGGTAAGCCTCATCTAGAAAAAAAAGTACCTCTCAAGTGTACGGCATCCAAAACATGACTAGGAAGTTGAAGTGAACTATCCCTTCCTTGAATATGATCAAATCCAATTATAATCCTATCTCCTTTGCCAAAATACCATTGAAGTATATCTATCATCCACCTATGAACTTAATCTGTGAACCGATGTTAGGTGTATCACCATTGCACCTATACCATTCCTCAAGGAACTTATTCCTAAGATACTTGTCAAATATAATCTCCTGCCAAATCCCCTTCTCAAAAAGTGCCCTCCAAATAATTTTTGTTAACAATGCCCATCCAAGTAACTTTATATCCAATATGCCCCATCCTCCAAAGCGTTTTTTTATTAAGATGGAATCAAGTTGAACCAGGCGAAATTTATTTTCCCCCTTAGCCCTCGACTAGAAAAAATGTGCCAAGATGGATTTGATGTGTTGAATGATCCTCATGGGGAGATAATAGAAATGCATCTAATACACCGAGATCTGTTGAAGGACATTTATATGCCACCTAAGGATAATAAATGATGTGACCGTAAATTTAAACGTTTTTGGAACTTTTCAAGCATCCAATATCAATCAACAACCTTGTAGTTATTTGGTTTCAGCCTGAAATCCAAATATGAAATTCCATTTGTAATATCTGATGCATCCATGCCGAAAAGGGAGGCAATGTTGGAAATCACCTACTCATCACCCAAAAAATGAATCAAAAGAGATTCATGGTCGTTTGGATGGAGGTCAGAAGCTACAACATATTTAGTGATAACGGAATGCAAAACATTCCATTGAGCCATAGAAACCTATCCAAAAGTGAGAACATCGTCAAAAAATAATATGTGGCATATAGAGACATTACATGATACATGAATTTCGTTGAAATAACACATCCTAGGATCCTCCCCAATCTTCTTACTCAGCTCGTCCATGACCAAGATGAATAAATAAGGTGATAGAGAACAGCCATGTCGAAGACCTCTACTAGCCCAAAAAAATTTTAATGGGTTACCATTTATTAAAACGACAAAATTAATCGATGTAAAACATGCCATGATCCAGGCTATAGTATCCATTGATAGTCAAATCCTTGTTAGAATTAACCTCATAAATGATCAATCTACATTGTCGTATTCCTTGTGGAGATCTAGCTTCATGACTAATGCCTCCCACTTCTTCATGTGAATAAAATGAATATTTTCCTATGAAATTGCGACAACATCCTAAATCTGTCACTTAGATAGGAACCCAAACTGTTCTTGAGAGATATATACCAAAAGAGTGTTCTTGATTCTGGAGGCAATAATATTTGAGATCATTTTATATAGAATGTGCGGAGAGAAATCAGTCATAAATTAGAAAAAGATGATGGATGGGACAACTTTGGGATGAGGGTGACGAATGTAGAGTTTCTCGACCCAGAAATGTGACCTGAAAGTCGTGACTCCTCAACCATATTCAAGATCTCCCACCCCCCCACCCCATGACATCAAAGAAATGGATAAAGAGCTCCATCATCCACCCATCCAGATCATGATCCTTTTCCTTCGTAAAAGGTAAAAGAGTTCTGTGAATATCATCAATATACATTGACCTACCCAATTCATTATTTAATTATGGCGTGAGCATAGAGGGGTAAGCCTCCACACCCTAGAGTTGGTCAAGAATATCCACATTTGTTCTAGCCAAAAGCAAATTCTCAAATAGAGCAACCTCTTTTGAATTTTTTACATGCTAAATACCTTACCTCCATACACTAATTCCATTTCCCAAATGGAGTTATGGTTCTTATTTTGAGTAGCATAGTGTTGAAATAAACAAGTGTTTTGATCACCCTCTTTGATCCATATGGCCCTACTCTTTAGACCCCGAGAGGCCTCCTAAGTTTTTAGTATGTTTCTTTTTTCACATTCCAAATCATGTAGATGAGTCATATATGAAGGGGATAGAACATAAGGGTCCATAAGCCCCCCCCAAACTTTCCATATCTTTATAAATCTTGTCCAAATCCACCCTCATTTTTTGTTTCCTTCGTCTTTCCCAAGCATGTACATCATTTTTAAGCACTTTAACTTCAAGGAAATAAGGCTCATAGATGAAATAGCCCATAACTTCCCAATAGTCACAAACCAATTTATTTAATTCCTCCTCAAGGAGCCAAGTCTGTTGAATTTGAAAGGAATATCTTTCCACGCCATTTCCCCTCTCCACTAAAGGATGATTAGCATATGACCTGAATTTTTTTACTGTGATACCCATGAACATACAAACCCCAACATATCCATAACATTCTCATGTATGAGAAATATGTCTTGTATCTTACCAATATATGCAGAACCCAATCGGTCATTGCTCCAACTAGGGACCAAAGGAGAAGGGTGAGCATCCACGAGATGGTTTTATGCAAATGAGTCCCAGAAGAAATTTCCCAAAGGATCAGAATGACAACTATGTCCACAACATTCACCTCCCCATAAGGTCACACTAAAGTCTCCTGCTAATATTATCGACCTAATTTTGAGAATCCCGCACTCACTCATATAACACCAAAAATCTCGACAATCCTGATATGGAGCATAAATATTGACAAAATGGAGTCAAAATAGAAATTCCCTGACAAAACCAGTTAACAAGATGCCTGCAAAAAATTTAAAAGCTTTTAATTTACTCAATGAGGGCCTCATAAAGCCACCAAACCCCAAAATAAACCACATGAGTCGACTGTCACAAGATTCTAGTTATATAGATAGACAAAAAATAAGACTTGGCTTGCTCTATCCACTGAGGACATAGATTCCTAGATGAGAACAATAAAGGGTTTGACAGAAGTAATGAGATGACACGGGGATAGGTTTTTTGAGGCATCTCCTAGCCCCCTTAAATTCAGAGAGGATTTTCATGTTGGCAACCCCACAACGGGCTCATCTTCTTTAAGGGCCTGAGATACATCAAAGGAGATGATAGGAAACTCTCTAAGATCAACATCCATACCAAAGGGAAAGCACTTTGAGGCTGATTTTCCACGAAAAATGTCAACTATCTTTTCCACCCCTCCTTCAAATTGTAATATTCATAGTCGACCCAAGATTGATGGATGGATCCATAGGAGGGTCTTTAGTCTTATGAATGGCGTAAGGGGAGTCAGGTCCAAGGTGGGGTCTCGCAACAAGAAGTTAATATCACTACCCACATAATTATGAGGGGAAGATACACCTGGTGGATCCACAGAGGTAGGACTACAATGTTTATCCACCAAATGTGTATCTGACGCAGTCTCAACTCCTACCATAGGAGAAAGTTCGAGTAAAGAAACACCCCATATTTCAGGAGCTTAGGGACGGCATGGTGATTTTGTGACAAGATGACATGGGGACTTATAGATCTTAGTAATAAAATGTGGAGCCGAAAAAAGGGTGGCTTGGGGTGTCGATAGGAAAAGTGAGGGGTTAAGTTCAAGGTAAGAGTGTTGAGTCAGAATATCATCAAAAGCCTACCAACAATTCTCAAAACAAAGACCTAAAATATCAAAAGTGGAAGGAATAGAAGAGGAAGAAGTGGGAGGTTCTAATGAAAGATCAATGATATGGGCATAGTTATTACTTGGTCCATTGGTGACCTAAATGTCTGAAAAAACAATGTGAACCATGTCAGCGCCCAGACTCCTCGAATGTCCCTTCATGCCAATCTTGAAATTTGTGAGGAAATTTAACCACCAAGTGACCAATATGATGGAAGAATAAACACCTAAACATAATTCCCCAAAATTCCATCCGTTGTTGAACCTGAAATTTCTGCCACTCCAAATCTATGTTCTCTAGAAGACTGCCAGAAATATTCACCTCCAAAAGCAGCCAAGCCACCTGCTTGTTGGAAATACTAGGGGGGTGTGAATCAGTATTCCTTAGTAATTAGAACTTTTAAATCTTTTAAGAGCATTAGTTAATATTCAATTATTATTAATGTTTATGCAGTAATAAAAGTAAATAAAAGAACACAATAGGCTTAAGAATTTTAGGTGGAAAACCCCTCTGAGTCAAAAACCACTGAACACTTTTCTAATAAATTCTTCAATCTTCAGCCCCAACTGAAATGAAAGCAACAACTTCCTAGAATTCTAGAAAAACATTCTTCTCCAACTCCCACTGGAAGGACACCCCAATGCCTTGGTTTCGTCAGAAATCAACTAAATGGATGCCCCAACACCCTAGCAAGACACAACTCGCCCTAGCACCACCTTACCACCATAAAGTGGCTACAGGCCCCAACCTGTAGGCGACTTCATACACTTTCCTAGCACCTCCTTGCTATAATGACTGAAATAAGACAAGATTGTGGATTCCCAAACCAGGGACAACAATCCACAATACAATAAGATATACAATGATTTTCGTGTACTTGACCAAATACCCAATCACTCGATGTCCTACAACCCAACCATGAAATCATCCCAACAATGACTCCTATACCTCCCAACACTACCTCTTCGACTCTAGGCATAATGACTCTTTAACAAATGATATTTTACAATCTTTACAATGATGACTCTTTTACAAATACTCTTTTAAAACTTTACAATAATGACTCCTTTACAAATGAATTTTACAATGATGACACTTTTATAGATGACTCTTTTACAACTTTACAATGATGACTCTTGGCCTTAACAATACTTCATGATATTTAGATGGTTGTCATGTCTTCAAGGATGTCTCATTGCAATGTTTCCTTTGATTTGATACTTCTTCTCTTGAATTCTTGCTTGATGTTTTACTTGAATCTTCGTCTACATGCATGAAAAATTTTACTAGCAAAACCAATCCCAAAACAAAACAAAATACCCTTTAACTTACCTCCTCCTACAAAACACATGTAAGTGCATAATAATGAATAAATATAAAATAAAATTACAATGCATAACTGAAGTGTGCTTGTCACTTTTTTTTTTACTTGTTACAGTAGTAGACAAAGACTCCCACTCTTGATATAGGCCTGGACTCTATGCAAGACTATATCCAAAACTGACCTAAAGGTATATACAATAAAAACTAATGACATACCCTAGACTTATGATGGACCAAGTTCTAATTACAACAACAGACACCATTATATAAACTATGACAAGACAAGTAACATGAACTTACAACATCATATAGATTTAGCAGACTTGGTCTAGCATCAAGAATATGTAGCATCAAATGTGTAGTATCAAGAATAGGACATCTGAAATGTCGTATCAAAACTAATTGTGACATATAGAGACATAGAGATATAACCGAGACCCTATATATACATATGTTGTCCTACAAAAACCTACGTCAGAGATGATACTTAAAATTCAACGTAAACACTAATCACACATACCTTGTTGTAGGAGACTTACCCTTGACTGTTGATGTGTGGTCCTTAATGTAGTGAGCCTGGAATTCATGCTTTTTCTTTCCTTCTAGGAGATCGATATTGAATTTGTTGTATCTATGTAATTTCAGATGTCCAAGGTTTGAAATTTCGTTATGTGGTAGCCCTCTGAGTCCTCTTTCCAACCCTATAGGTCTGGTCAAGATTGGATTCTTCAATAAAACTTTATGCCCAATCTCCCACGATGACCTAATTATAGACTGGTTCAGTAGATCGAACTTGTACAAAGTGCCATGTGTCACTGTTGATACCTTCGACCCTGAAAACGATACCCAATAAACCAAATTATGTCCTCTTTCTACCACTATTTATGAAATTTGAATCCAATGCTCAGAGATAAAGTTATGACGATTTTCCCAATGTTACCTGCTTGACATGGAATTCAGGAGTATGAAAAAACCCTAACTTCATCAGATCATATCTCCATAAATGTAACGAACCAAGATCTGAAATTGGGCACGAGGTTCATCAGGATTTCAAATCAAATGGGTTTTAATTTCATCTTCTGAAGATTTGCAGATGAAAAGTTATAGCGAAAATTCCACGATGGCATGTTTGAAGCAACAAAATCCCTACTAGAGGAGCATATGAGGGTCACTATTTATATGAATGTCTTGAGTTGAGAAGGTCCTCAACAAGTAAACATTGGAGGGATTTTAGGAGATTTTTTATTATTATTAATTATTGACTATTCAATGACCACAACCAATTATGAGTGCAATGCCACAATCTTGTAGGGTTTTAGCCCACTAAGTGGGTTACTAACTTCAAACACGAATATATCTCAAACCATGAAGAATTATGTGGTGTGCCATATATCAAAAGAAAAATATCAACAAGTAGAATCTATCTAGAAGATCCTCGAATTAGAAAAGAGTAATTTTTCAAGTCAAAATTCCCATGAAAGATCAGAGTAGCCCCTAGTACTACTTGGGTTGACATCAATGATAGCCATTGACCAATAATCTCCCCCTTTTCCATTGATAGAAACACAAGTACTACTCCTGCGATCATGACACATATTCCTACTTCCTTTTCTCCCCCTTTGTCATCAATGGAAAATGGTAACTCCTCCTGAAAAATTTTCATCCTGCGGACCTATACATACCTCCACTCCCCCTTTCTACTTAGTTAGATAAGAGAAAGATTCTAATGAGAACTTGGGAGGATCCCAAGCTTTTGGTGAAGATACTCAAATGCTTCACGAGGTAATGGTTTGGTAAAGATGTCAACATTTTTTTTCCTTTGTGCCAACATATTCAAGCTTGATATTCTTTTTGACGACATGTTCTCTAACAAAATGATATTTGATTGGAATGTGCTTTGTTTTGGAATGCATCACATGATTTTTGGAGATACTGATGGCACTAGTGTTATTGCAGAAAATGGGAATATGCTCATAAAACTTTAACTTGAAGATCTTTCAAGGTTTTCTTCATCCAGAGAACTTGAGTACAATAAGATGTTGTCGTGATGTATTCTACTTCCGCTGTGGATAATGAGATTGAAGACTACTTTTTACTTAACTATGAGACAAGGCAACCACCTAAGTAGAACGATGCTCCACTGGTACTGTTACGATCATCAACACTTCCTACCGAATCTGCATTTATATAAGCTTGGATGACCAGATCATTTCCTTTGGGATACCAGAGTGTTGGCATTCTGATACAGGTGTTGTCCTTGATGGCAACTCACTCAAATGAAAGATCACAGTGCAACATGTCAACAAAAAAGAATTATAGATCAGACTCCAAAGAATGAAGAAATAGAGGTATACGTAGGTTCACCTTTTCCACGTTGTGTATACACGCAGCTTTACTTAACAAAAGGAGCGTATATTTACACACGCAATTTCACAGAAGGAAAAGCGTGTATATCTTGGAAAACCAGAAGTTTTTGGTCCAAGGTATTTGATTTTCCCGAGGTATTTGGTCAAAGGTATTGGTCCTAAGTAGTTTTGGTCCATGGTATGAGAAAGGCCTAAAATTATATAAGGAGGAGAAGATCATTAGGCCACGGGATGTGCAAGGATTTGAATACCTCATCAAGTGTTGGATCTGTTGTGGCCAGCAACAACCCCCCTCTTATTTAGTGTTATTGCTAATACTAAGTAACTAGGGACCCTTATCCATAAAAAATTAAAAAATAAATTAGCACTTGTATTCCCTTTTTTAATAAATCTTGCTATCATAAACTTAGGAGAATACCCGAAAAATCTAAAAAAGAGTTAAGTTTTATGATAAGTCCGAATAAAACCACTCTCTCAATAAAGAGCATCACATCACAAAAAGGTAATGGATGCCTTCCTACAAGTGGAATCCTAAGATTGTGAAATCGTGATGCGAAATCACGCACTAAAAGACACTTACTGCATCGCATGCCTCAAATATCACTTAAAGTGAAACGCCTCAAACTGTCGATATGCGATGGTGCATCTTGCAAATCACATTTCATAGAAAACACATTGTAATGGATGATTGCCACATGCAACGGATTAGCGATATTGCGATCTGTGATATCGCGATCTACAATATTGCGAAGCAAATTGCAAAATCGCCTTATCGCAGATCTACAGGGCTCGTCATTCAAAAACGTTTTTCCCATAAACCGATGCCCAGTTATGTGCGTTAATGTCAATTAATGAGTTAGTTGGTAATCATTAATAAAATTTGGTTTTGATCTGATCGAAGGACCATTTCATGTAGGGTGATATATTTTATATGATTTCGGCATTTAAAGCTTTCCCATCACCTTTTTCCTATCATTAATCTTGCCTCATTTGTAAATTGCAGGAGCGAAGAGCAGAGAAGTATACATAGTAGCGTTCAGAATATTATGGGAAAGAAGGGTAAAGCTTCGAGTTCTGAAGATAAAGAAATGACACCCTTGTACACAGACACCACCTGCAATAGAGATGTCGGTGTTACTACTTGGGAAGGCATGCACAGCTTGCTCGAGGAGGAAACTCCCAGAGTAATGGAGGTTACAGTGACTGCAGATTCACGGAGGTCGTCTGAGGCGTCGATTACAAAATTAGCATGTTCGTTCTTGCACCAGATAACGGCGAGGCCCAAGATTCTTCCTTACACAGACATGGTCAAATGGGCACTGGATAGTGTTGATATCACAAGCAGAAAATTTAAGACTCAAAACCAAGAACTCACGGAGTCGTTATTTCCACAAAATTTAAGGTTAATATCCTCTAACAAAAAGTGCGCAAGAGGCGAAAAAATAGCACCATGGAAGCCCAGATCGAGAAACAGAGGCAGTTTCCAATGCGCGATTAGCGCTTAGCAAAACCCCTTGAGAAGGAAAGCCTCTAATCGTTCAGTCACCTGTAAGCCCAGAAATTTATAGGAAAAAGTGCTAAAGGCAAAAGACAAAACCTGAACTCTAAAAACCAATGGTATTTATCAAGGATATCCTCAAGTGGTATGTAAATTCTACCAAATGTACAGCATCTACAGACAAGCTGGAGACAGAAGGCTCAAGAAAAAGCAGAGTCCATCAAAAGGTTAACCAAGTTGAATTGAGATTCTTACTGGACGTACTTCGTAAAACCACACAGCCAATGCATGAATCTCAAATATATCATTAACTCTGCCGAGAAGATGATGCCAGCACTTGCCGATTCCATTTTCGCAGGACAACTAAAGTCGGAAGTCGGCCAACCAACTCTCCTCAAGCAAATGCTAAACACTTGCGACTACAAGGAACCGATACATAGATAATTAGTTGCCAATTTTAGTTTTAGATTCAGTTTTAGTTTTAATTTTGCTTTATTTTTTCCTGAAATGAGGACGGTCATTTAAACCACTTCCTACATTTTTGTAATAAACTATTTTTAGATTTAGCTAGTAGTATTTAAACCCTTCTCATGCATTTAGAGAGGTCCTGAATTTGTTCAAAATTGTCTTCGGAACATGCACTTGACCCTGCGAGGAGGTTGATGAATGAATGGAACAGGATTTATTGATATCTGCATTTAATATCTACTACTGATGTTGCACTTTTGTACTCTTAGTAGATGTTGGATTAAGAAGAGATAAATCATTATTGTTGAAGCTTATGAGTAGAACTCGTTATAAATGGTACTTTTATCTCTTAACAATTCATGCTTATGCGTTGAGGTGATATTCAAGTTCAGTTATTTATATATGAATGCTTGAATGCTTGAGTTATCATTTGGCACTTTTGTACGGTGATAGATATTTTGTTTATGCTTAATATATGAGTAACTTATTATGCAATATGTTTTTCACAATTATTTCGTCTAACTTTTTATACGAAATGGTTTATCCTTATTGAATTATTTTCTCATAGTAGTTGAATGATCTTTATTACCAATTGCCATTTGAAATTATTTTAGATCGCATAATTGAAAGATTAAATCCCGGGTTAGTTTTAGAATTAGATATTTATGTTCATTAGAATACAATTGCATGTTGTTAAATTAGATTTAGAATAGAAGCATTTTACTTGGAAATTATTAGGAAGGAAATATCAATTCTCAACACACACACACATAAATTGGGAAACTGGTCCCATATCCCCAGTTGGACCCACTATACCAAATGGAAAAGGAGCTGCTAACCAAGGTCCGGACCGGGTGGGTATCCCCCTTGTTGTAGACCCGATTTGCAGGGCTTCAACAGGATCATATATGCAGGTTAATGAGCTTCTGATGGTTTGCTTGATCTGATCTAAGGATGCACCATTATGGCTGATGAAGGTTGATGGACCGGGATCATAAAGGCTAAAGAGTATTATCATTATGTGGTTTGATCTTGAATAGTATAGATCTGAATACTGACGCATGTTTTATTCTGTAAATGTCATGATCTGGGTATGACTAAAGTCTGGGATAGTTGTGGTTTTAAGTTATCATTTACAGATCTGCACGCAAGTTCGCTTTAGTAAAAGAGCGTATACACGTTGGTTCAGCATATCAAAGTAGCGTATGCATCTTAAAATTGAATTTGCAGATCCGTACGCAAGTTACCTTTGGTAAAAGTGCGTATACACGCTAGTTTGACACATGGAAGTAGGTGCTAGCCTACAAAAAAGTGGAGTTTTCTATAGGCTGGCACCTACGTAGTAGTAAACATATTGGCCAGTACAAGAGCTAGGGGGTTGTAGCTCCCTTCCAGTAGTAGTTGGAGAATGAGGGAAGGTTGTAGCCTTCTGCAGGTGGGTGCCTGCGTACTAGTATGAGTCTGCACCAGTACAAGATTGTAAACAGATTTTCTTATTATTAAAAAGAAGACAGAGACGACAATAGCAGGTGGCTTTTACCCACAATGGGCTTCCACCTTATATCTTGGTGTTCATGTGTGTTGCTCATGTGCGATGCTTTATTCTTCTTTTACTGCACTATCTAATAAATCTCTAATACTGGTTTAAGCTCAATACATGATAAATTGTCTAAATCAAAAGTTCTCTGCATATAAGTTGGTTGCTTTAAGTACAGTCGTGTGTACACGCTAGTTCACTTCACTGAAGTAGCGTATATAAATTTGTTTGGGAAATAAAATTTTAGATCTGATAATACTGATTCACCCCCCCTCTCAGTATTATTTCCAACACAATGTCCATATTGTTGGCATTATGGTTCTGGTATGATTATATGTTTCAGATGTTGTACTTGATGGCAACACCCATGGCATGGCTCTCATGTTGATGAAAAATATAAGAAGTACGCAGGAGAACAGTTCAGAAGGTGCGTACCCGCAGTTATACCGTACAGGGACCGCGTCCAAATACGCGGGTCACCCATTCATGGGGTGCGTACCCCAGTGCACACATTCCAAGGCAGTTAAGCGCCCACCCGTGGGGTTTCTCATGGTATTTAGCCAACAGTATTGAGTTATCATGGTTTTGGCCCGCGGTATTGTTTATTTTATTATTTTTATTGAGCCCCATGATCCTTGATTTGAGGAAGAGCTTGCCTATATAAAGCAAAGGAGATCATTTGGCCAGTACATCTTTTTTTGATCTTTGAATATCTTAAGATCTGATCTATTTGGTTCTCGGTTCTTAAAAGATTGATTTATAAAGGAGAAGTTAGAAGCGAATCGGCGAAGGGTGATCTCTTGAGCACAA
>APFE031102261.1:31100-45189 GCA_000404065.3 Pinus taeda | reverse complement strand
GTGGCCCCTCTCGCGTCTGTTAACAACTTTCATCATTGGTTGGTAATCAGACGATGTTCAAGCATGTTCAACTTCGACTCCTGTATTCACGTGTTTGGACTTGTACTTTGTTCGGGTTGGATGGAGCACAAGACCCTGGTTCTAGTCCATTATGGGCCAGGTTGTGATTTTGTGGATCATTATTACATGACTCATTGATGGATGGCTGCGCCCATACCTCAGTCTTTTAGGATGGCTGCGACCATACCTCTTATCATCATGGTCTCTTCAGCTGGGTGGCTGCATCCATACCACATACCTTCTTCATATGTCTTTTCGATGGCTACGCCCATGCCTAGACTACATGTAATTGAAATATTAGTTGTATCTACGTGCAGGTTCTTCCTGGTGGTGTTCCGGTCCAACAGTTTTGTAAAGCATTTCACCCCTCCCACTCTCTCGGGCTTCACGCTTTAGGGGGCATCTGTTACACAGTAAAATGTCACTGTCTCCTTGTCAGTCTCCCTACTATGTCATAAAATCAATCCATCATGCTCATGCTCTCTGAAATGGCCAAAAAACCCTCTTTGCCTAAGTTTATTGGATCATCGCAACTGTTATTAAAATAACCGCGCTGACAGGTGGATATCAGTGTAACTGGTGCGCTGCTAGCGCGGAAGCACACAGGCTTTCCACGCTGGTCGAATTTCATAAGCAGCACACCCTCCGCTTGGATTAGATCGCGCTGACCAGACCTCTTCTGTAATTGAGATGCGATGCCAACGTGTCAGCCCAGTTATGCACCCGCACTGATCCTGTTTGGGCGAGTTTGTTCTAACAGCCAGCCTTCCAGATGACTCCAGACTTGGTTGTTAGCTTTGTAAAGGTCGCCATCCTTTCTCTGGCATGTCTGTTCACCTGGTCACCCACTCTTCTTGGGGGAAAGCTCATCCTTTCACTATTCATGGAGACTCCTTCTCCTATATAAGCCTCCACCGTTGCCATTAGCAGCTAGTTTGGAACATATAGACTTTGATATAGAGGAATTCATAGTGCATTAGTGCTACTCTTTGTAGGCATTTGGTGTGTTGTGTGAGGATTGCTATAGAGCTCAAGGAAGGTTATCAAGTTTGTTGCCTTGTGTGAGAGAGAGACCTCTTTGACTTGGGAGATCTACCTTGAAAGGTGAATGCTTATGAGACATGCTAGCTGGACCCTCTAGAGAAGGACTCAGCGTCAGAACTTTGGTTGTACCTTACTCTATTTCTGATTAATAAAAGATAGATGACTACTATTATGGTTCCATTCTAATTTGTCTTATGAATGATTAATGTGAATTACATCCTTTCTGACTGATGTATAGTTGCTTTTAGTAAATTTTACGCTTGTGTTTGTCGTCTCTTTGCTTGTGCAGGTGTCCGCCAACAAGGATAGTGGAAGATTGTGATCGGCTGGAGCGAAAGAGTGAGAGTAGCGTCTCTTCGTCAAACATAGTGTTGGAATCCAAGTAGGTGTCCATTTCCCACTTGTTAATTGCAACTAGGAACTTGCAGAGTAACATTGATTGATTGTTGCTAGACCCCTTTTGGGCTAGTAGGGATCGCCTCTATCCGTAGAGGGGATTTACCTCTCCAACAAGGGGCTCGAAGGATGGATTTAATATTCTTAATACATATGTGCCATATTCTTCTAGAATATACTTCTCGGATAGATTAGAATCCTGTAGCCTATTAAAGAAGGGATCCCTTATTTTGGCGGGGGATTTGATCCTCACCATTCAAGATAATGAGGCCTGCAGGGGATCATTGTAGACTGAACCCATTGGGGGCATACTTCACTGGTATTTTGGATAGGAACCACTTGGTGGATAATTTCTGAGCTCCCTTTATTCCGACCTAGACAAATGGATGGGTTGGGTTTGTAAGCATCACTGAGGTACTTGAATATTTCTTGCTTCTTGAAAATTTGGTGAGGTTATTAGGGTCCATGAAATCTTGGGTTATTCCATCCCAAATTTCAGACCATTTTCCTATCATGCTCGAGTGGTAGGTAGATGGGGATTGGGGGTGGTACCCCATTCAAATTTAATCACCATTGCTTAAAATTTCCTGAATTTGATTCATTAGTGCATACTTTTCCGGCACTAGGATCGAGCATCTTGAACACATATTATTAGGAATTATTGGGATTAAGTTGAGGGATCTTACAAATTATATCAGTAATTGGAGTAAAAATAAAAAGGGGAAGCATATTGATGAAATTTTAGCTATTGATAAAAGACTCGGTATTCTGGCTTATCATTCACATGTAGATTATTTTTCGATGGTATATCAATTATGATTTGTGGATTTATAAAAGAGGAAGAATGTGATTTTTCAATTATAGGAGGAGGAGTATACACTAAAATTTCATGCTCTCTAGGTATTTGTAGGAGAAAATAATACAAAATTCTTTCGTAATTATGAAACAAAGTGCCAGAGGGAGAAATCCATAGGGGAAATTCAAGATCTTTATGGTAATTTCTTATCTACTCTTCCTGGCATCAAGATGAGAAATTGAGATATTTGTTCAATCAATATCGAGTTAGAGGGGAGGTTGAAATTTTACAACTAGTGGGGGTCATTGATTCATGTCCGACTATTTTTGACGATGACATAAGTACTATGTTATTTCATCCCATTACAATAGAAGAATTGCAGGCTATGAGCGATAAAATCCCTCACCCTAATGGCTGGCCCATTGAATTATTTTTACACATCAAAGATATTATGCGCACCAATATATTGGCAACTTCATAATAATCTTGAAATATTGGCTATATCCTGGGAGATATTAATTCCAATTCCATTACATTGATTCTTAAGGTTTCACATGCATCAACTTTTGTTGAATGCATACCTATCTCTCTTTGCAACATCTTATACAAAATGATTTCCAAAATCATTACTAATAGGTTAAAATCCACACTGTCCGATGGTAGCACCAAAGAACAATTGGATTATATGGGGACGTTGCAAATAGATGGAATATCTACCTCTTATACCTTGAACATGCAGGCATATTTCTCACTGAAAACGAGGATAAATATGTATGGAATGAAAATTTGGTGATGGGTCAAAATAAAGGGAAGAGAGGCATATTTTTACATTCCCCCCCATTCTTTATTCCTCTAGAAAAATGTTTATGGAAATATGGAAGTGGAATATTCCAAAAAAGATACAGGTCTTTGCTTGCCTCATTTGGAAAAATATAATCTTGACATAGGACGATTTGTTCTGTAAAGGACATAGTGGGATTCGTTGTTGTTTAGTTTGTATGGGAGTGATGGAAGACCCGACTCATCTATTTATTTGATGCTCTTTTTCCAAATTAATTTGGAATGGTATATTTAATTTGTTGCATTTACAAGTGGGTTGGAACTACTCTTCTATGGCTAATCGTATTCAAGGCTGTATAATTGAATATACAAAATTTAGACCACTTCCTAGATACATTATGTGGGGAATTTGAACAATCAAAATTCACTCATATTTGAGAACAATTCGGCTAATATCTGGAAGAGGTGTGTTTGCATCGTGGCATATTATAAGGAAGCAAATTTTGGTAGATGTGCACCTACTCTTAGACTCATTAGTCCTCCACTATCTTTCACACCCTTTTGTAGTGTTACTTCAATGGTGCAACTAATGATGGGATTTGCAGTTGTGGTTACATTATCTTTTTCACGACCATTATGTACCATATATGCTAGAATGGGGGAGTTATTTTCTATGCATGTAAGTTTGGGTTGGTACAATTGGAAGTCTGTGGAGATTCACAAGAAGTTGTGGAGTGGGTTTCTAATATAGTAACTTTCTTCTTGCGACTCCTTTTCAACTCGTTGGATAGAATTCAAAAAATCATGGAACACTTCACTAATATGAAAATTACATATACACATAGGGAATTCAATTTGATTTCCAGTAGGTTATCCAAGGATGGTATTTTTCTGCATTTTGGTGTGTTAGATTACAAATTCTATACAAATTCCATCTATCAACATAGTGGAAAATTTTCCATTCACTGAGCATTAGTATTTGTTACTGCAAATCATGGATTGTTGGGTTGTGATATGTTTTTTCACAAGAGGAATATGTGCAACAGTGATTATAACTACATTTTTAGGGTTTCTTTTTGGTTAATATATAAGTATTGGCATACTTTCTTAAATAATAGGGGTATTTTTATGTAACTTCTTTTTGCAATAGAACATTCGAACTGAATGTGGATGGACATGTGACCTATGATATATGTAAACAACATGTAATAAAAAGGTAATAGAAGGTGATGAGGTGAACACTTGAGAGGGAGCTTTAGTTGTAGATTGATTATGAGATTTTGGCTCCAAAAGATGAACATCAAGAAGTTTTGGAATAGCCATAAGGAATGGAGCAGAGAGTGGAGACATCCACTCAAGCAAAGACGTCTAGAGAAGGAAGGAAAATGACATATTATTGTAGGATTCTAGAGAGAATGTGGGAGAACCCACATCACAATGTAGGCAAAGAAGGTCACTGGATTGATACATTGGCTACATGGCTTTGATGAGTGAGCTTATTAGGATAGAGGCATCCTTATTCGAGGAATATGTAGAGTAACCAGTATGGATCAATGATATGGTAGAGGAATATGATTCCATTGTCAGAAACAATGTTTGGGAAGTGGTCCCACAATGAACAGACAAGCCAACAATTTGCTCGAGATGGATTTACAAGGTGAAGAATGCAACAGATGAGAGAATAAAGAAACAAAAGGCCAAATTTATGGCCAACGGGTTCTCTCAACTCGAGGTAATTAACTAAGAGGGGAGATTTTCTTGAGTGGAAAGGTATTCATCAATCAAGTCAATTCTAGCACTGCCAGTGTAGATGGAGTAGAAGATCCACTAGATGGATGTGAAGACAACATTCCTGAATAGAGTTATTGAGGAGGAGGTGTATATTGAACATATATAGGGGTTTGAGACCTTTGATAAAGAGTCTCATGTGTGCAAACTCAAGCCAACATTGTATGGACTCAAGCAAGAACCCCTTGCTTGGTATGCTAGGATCAATAGCTATCTCACCGATTTGGACTGCACCAGAAGTGTAGCTAATGAGAACCATTATGACATTGTGGTAAAAGGTAAATTAT
Source organism: Pinus taeda (assembly GCA_000404065.3). Lineage (NCBI taxonomy): Eukaryota > Viridiplantae > Streptophyta > Pinopsida > Pinales > Pinaceae > Pinus > Pinus taeda. Next base: position 40,038 of record APFE031102261.1, on the reverse strand, counting down.
TGATTATTATTTTATACGTTGATGAATTGTTCCTTATTGGTGATGAGGATCTAATCATATCTTGCAAGGAGGACCTTGTAAGAGAGTTTGAGATGAAGGACATAGGCCCCATGCACTACTTCCTTAGATTGGAAGTATGGAAAAGAGATGGGGACCAATTTGTCTCTTACGGAAAGTATTCTAACGAGATACTTCAGAGGTTCGACATGGACAAGTGCAAACCCATGGAAACTCCTCTAGCAAGAAATTGGAGTAAAGATGATGCTATTTCAGGTGAAGTAGTGGAGGCTGCCATTTACAGGTAGCTTGTGGGTTCACTTATGTATTTGGTGTATAAACAACCAAACATGGATTATGAAATTAACTAGCTTAGTTGAGCAATGGTTAAGCCAACAAAACTATATTGGAACACAACAAAACATGTGTTGAGATACCTCAGAAGCACTACTACATTTGGTCTTTAGCATAGACAGACAAAGGGAGGGAAGCTGCAAGGCTTCACATATGCAAATTGGGCAAAGAGTCCATCAAATAGGAAGAGAACCTCAGGAGTAATTTTGAGCGTTGGGTCCACAACAGTTTCTTGGTAAAATAAGAAGCAGAGATATGTGGTACTAAGCTCAATAGAAGAAGAATATATGGCTGGAAGTCAAGCAACATGTGAGGCTATTTGAATGAGAAATATTCATTTTGGGTTATTTGGTGAGAAGATGGATCCTACAATTATTTATTGTGAAAATCAGAGTTGTATCAAACTCTCCAAGAATCTAGTATTTCATGATCAATCCAAGCATATAGATATATGTTGTCACCATCTACGAGATTGTGTGCAGAGGTAGATTATGTCGCTGTAGTACATTCTAATAGAGGAACAAGATAAAAATATTTTGACAAAGACCTTGTCAAGAGCCAAATTTGAGTTCCATAGAATCTGGATTGGGGTATGTGATAATCCATTTCTTTATGATAAGGAGTGCTTAAAATGTAGCAAGAAAATATAGTTTTGACATTGCCTTGGTGAAACTAGAGTAAAATTCGAATGCCTATTTTAACAACATACTTGGAGGTAGTTAACCAAAGTGACATGGATCTTGTCACTTATTTAACTTAGTAAATTCAAGTTGGATACATTTGATTTCCGTTCTACATGATTTATTGCTACATTTTAGCAATCTATTTCAGTGAATTTTGAGTTATTGTCAGTTGAACTAGTTCTCACTATTACATGAATTAATGAAGGTCAAGTTCTCTGTGTGTAACTTTTGAACTAGTTCTCGCTATCACAAGAACTAGTTGAGGTCAAGTTGTGGGTGTGTAACTTCTAGTTGAGGTCAAGTTGTGGGTGTGTAACTTTTTTGAGTTATTGTCAGTTGAACTAGTTCTCACTATTACAAGAATTAATGAAGGTCAAGTTGTCTGTGTGTAACATTTGAACTAGTTCTCACTATCATAAGAACTAGTTGAGGTCAAGTTGTGGGTGTGTAACTTTGTTGTGGGTGTGTAACTTTTTCAACACTGAGCGATCATCTAGTTAACTGATAAACCAACCCAAAATAATTTTTGCATGCACATAGTTTGAGTTACCCAGTTAAAATTAGATTTCAAGAGTAATGTACTATTAGTTGTAAACTATCCAAGTTGTACACATAATGCATGCAATCCTACATTTTTGCATAATTTATCTTCTCTATTGTAATTTTTGTGGTATGATGTGATCTCTCCTCGTATGTATGCTTCCGTACGTTATGCCTAACAACAAAGAGGGTGGACGGTGCGAGATATTATCTCGCATGGCTCATCGAAAGGAAATTCATTTACAATTTTCAATAATAAACAATTTTATATTTTTTCTAATCACTTAAGTTAAAATATTAAATTAGATCATGTGTATATGCTTTAAAGTTAAAATATTATATTAGAAGATGTGTATTTCCTTTAACATATTATATTAGATTATGTGTATCTTCTTTAAAGTTAAAATATTATTTTAAATGATGTGCATGTTAATGGAAAAATCCCCTGGGCGGTATCTTTGTCATTACTTTTTTTAGGTTTTCAGTTTGTAATTTTTTCACTTTGCCTATTCTAAATCAAAATAGAATTGGGAGTAAATTAGCATTAGGATTTAATTTTGGGATGAACGTTCGACTATGATACCAATTTAGTTTTAATTTTTTGTGGTTTATATTTAAATATTTTATTTTGTCTTTTTCAATTTGTTTTATTTTATTGGATTTTTTTATCGGGAAACAAGTTTGGGTGGAGATTTTAGTTAGAATTTAATTTTTTCGAAAAAAAAATATAACAATGAGAGTGTTTGAATTGTGTTTTTGATCATGGAAATCGATCAAATATCATCCAAAATTTCATGGGCACCCAAAATTCCAAAGGTTTCCAGCTGCAACTTGATTTCAAAATATTTAGTACAGATTTTGCCAAAAATGTGCTAAATTTTTTATTGTCTTCCTCCAAAATGTAGCCTACTTAAAGTCCCTAAAATTATACTAGTTTAAATCCACGTTAAATTTCAATCTGTGAAGGGCCAAGAGAGATAAGTCTAGAGTTAAGATGGATATCAGAGTTATTATTTAATAGTTTAATTTATATAATTTTTATCATTATAATTGTGTAATAGATTTTTTTTTTTAAATTTATTTTATTTTATTTTTACCAAGTCAAAATATTTACGTTGAAATTACAACATCACTATCATACCCAGTTGGAGAGCACATGCAGCAATTATATGTTCTAGATTTTACTATATATTAGGTTAATTCTAGTGACTTGAATCAACATAATTTATCAATGACAATTTTCAGGTTTTGATAACCCATTTCATTTCTTCATGATTTTATCTATGATAATCTTTTTAATGTAGCCTTTTACCATTGGTCGTTTTTGGGCTCTAAGTTATTTTGGTGCTCGTCTCCAACGGGGTATGGAAAATGTTGTAATATTTTGTCCCCTCTTCTAAAATTTTTGACTCTATCAATTTACATAAAAATTAAAATTAAGATATAAGCCAAGTTAAAAATTATAAAAATAATAACCCGAAAATAGGACAATCCATGGTAGTGACCCATGGTATTAGAATCCATGGTATAGACCCATGGTATTCATGTGGAATATAACCTATTTAAAGGGGGAAATTAAACCATCTTTGATCCATGTTAACTCCAAATCTAACAAGCAATGAGAGGGATCAAATCACTCTAGTGGCTTGGTAAATCCGCAATAAAGATGGATCTACTCTAGATCTACCAAGTCACAAGAGGGATCAAATCATTTTTTATCCCTCTTGTAGCTTGGTAGATCCAAAGTTAAGATGCATCATATTGTGTGTGGGTGCATGTTAAGATGGATATACTCCAGATCTACCAAGCCAATAGAGGGATCAAATCAATTTTGATCCCTCTGGTAGATTGGTAGATCCAAAGTTAAGATGGATCATATTGTGTGTGGGTGCATGTTAAGATGGATCTATTCCAAATCTACCAAGGCAGCCACAAGAGGGATCAAATCATTTTTGATCCCTCTGGTAGATTGGTAGATCCAAAGTTAAGATGGATCATATTGTGTGTGGGTGCATGCTAAGATGGATCTACTCCAGATCTACCAAGGCAACCACAAGAGGGATCAAATCATTTTTGATCCCTCTTGTAGCTTCGTAGATCCAAAGTTAAGATGGATCATATTGTGTGTGGGTGCATGCTAAGATGGATATACTCCAGATCTACCAAGCATACCACTAGAGGGATCAAATCAATTTTGATCCCTCTGGTAGATTGGTAGATCCAAAGTTAAGATGGATCATATTGTGTGTGGCTGCATGTTAAGATGGATCTACTCAAAATCTACCAAGGTAGCCACTAGAGGGATCAAATCAGCTGGTAGCTTGGTAGATCCAAAGTTAAGGTCTAGGCTAGGATATAGATCCATGATATCTCAGTAAACCAAGTCACAATATAGGCTAGCATTTAGATTCATGGTAGATCCAAAGTTAATATCTAGGCTAGGATAGGATCAAATCATTTTTTATCCCTCTTGTAGCTTGGTAGATGCAAAGTTAAGATGGATCATATTGTGTGTGGGTGCATGCTAAGATGGATATACTCCAGATCTACCAAGCATACCACTAGAGGGATCAAATCAATTTTGATCCCTCTGGTAGACTGGTAGATCCAAAGTTAAGATGGATCATATTGTGTGTGGGTGCATGTTAAGATGGATCTACTCCAAATCTACCAAGGCAACCACTAGAGGGATCAAATCTGCTGGTAGCTTGGTAGATCCAAAGTTAAGATCTAGGCTAGGAGATAGATCCATGATATCTCAGTAAACCATGTCACAATATAGGCTAGCATTTAGATCCATGGTAGATCCAAAGTTAATATTGTGTGTGGGTGCATGTTAAGATGGATCTACTCCAGATCTACCAAGGCAGCCACAAGAGGGATCAAATCATTTTTTATCCCTCTTGTAGCTTGGTAGATCCAAAGCTAAGATGGATCATATTGTGTGTGGGTGCATGCTAAGATGGATATACTCCAGTTCTACCAAGCATACCACTAGAGGGATCAAATCAATTTTGATCCCTCTGGTAGATTGGTAGATCCAAAGTTAAGATGGATCATATTGTGTGCGGGTGCAGTTAAGATGGATCTACTCCAAATCTACCAAGGTAGCCACTAGAGGGATCAAATACGTTGGTAGCTTGATAGATCCAAAGTTAAGATCTAGGCTAGGATATAGATCCATGATATCTCAGTAAACCAATTCACAATATAGGCTAGCATTTAGATCCATGGTAGATCCAGAGTTAATATCTAGGCTAGGATAGTATCAAATCATTTTCGATCCCTCTTGTAGCTTGGTAGATCCAAATTGAAGATAGATCATATTGTGTGTGGGTGCATGCTAAGATGGATATACTCCAGATCTACCAAGCATACCACTATACGGAAAAATTCAATTTTGATCCCTCTGGTAGATTGGTAGATCCAAAGTTAAGATGGATCATATTGTGTGTGGGTGCATGTTAAGATGGATCTACTCCAAATCTACCAAGGCATCCACTAGAGGGATCAAATCTGCTGGTAGATTGGTAGATCCAAAGTTAAGGTCTAGGCTAGGATATAGATCCATGATATCTCAATATCTAGGCTAGGATATAGATCCACAATATAGGCTAGCATTTAGATCCATGGTAGATCCAAAGTTAATATCTAGGCTAGAATATAGATCCATGATATCTCAGTAAACCAAGTCACAATATAGGCTAGCATTTAGATCCATGATATCTCAGTAAACCAAGTCTCAAACAAGGGGATTTGAACCTAGCTAGGATATAGATCCATGATATCTCAATATCTAGGCTAGGATATAGATCCACAATATAGGCTAGCATTTAGATCCATGGTAGATCCAAAGTTAATATCTAGGCTAGGATATAGATCCATGATATCTCAGTAAACCAAGTCACAATATAGGCTAGCATTTAGATCCATGATATCTCAGTAAACCAAGTCTCAAACAAGGGGATTTGAACCTTGGATCTCTTAGTTTACACAGATTTCACATTACTTTGATCACCAATTGAGTCTCAAACAAGGGGATTTGAACCTTGGATCTCTTAGTTTACACAGATTTCACATTACTTTGATCACCAATTGAGTTGTCAGATGCAATTGTTAGAAATTTTGAATAAGACTAATGATTTTATATTTTCATTACTACCTCACGTTTTACTTAATAATATGTTGGTTGTTGTTTTTCTTTTTCTTCTATAAATAGTACTATCTTATAGCATTAATTGTATCTTTTAGTGTGAATTTGTTTTCGTTAAAAAAAAAAAAATTGTGTAAAAACAAACAAAATTTGTAGCTTATTTTAAAAGGAACCAAATTTGGTGTTTATTTATGTAATTTTTTTTCATCTATTATATAATATGTTCTTGTCCTATAGCATAATTGAATTTATTTCTTTGAGGTACTTCTTTTTTGTAAGCTTGGTAGGACTACATCTTCATCATGTCCAACTTCTCACCCCTATCATGAGATAAAAAAATATAGATAACAAAATATTTGAACCCAAGACTTCTTGGTTCTGTGACATGCATAAAACACTATTTGAACCCAAGACTTCATTTCTCAGGCTAGTGCCAATTGATCTACACCAAGGATACATTTCTTTGAGATACTTTAAATCACAATGCGCTTTAACATTAATGTCTATTGTAGGCTTTGTTAAGGTTTCTTTAATTTTCCATTGCACGTTTTTAAAATAATTTACGCTTTTTCTTACTGTAGAATTGAGGCTTCTGTGATCCATCAAATTTGTAAGAAGAGCTTCGGTGTAAATCACATGAAAAAGATCTTTGTCGACGCGTTTCGAACCAACTAGTGTGGTTCATCGTCAGGACAAGTGAAGAAACAAATCTGGCCTAGCATGTTAAATAGACTGAGCAGAGACTCCAACAGCTACATACGGCTAATTTGGACTCTAAGGCCAGATCAAAATTATATTAATAAATTTAATATTATTTTTTATTTTAATAATCTTAAGATTAATAATATATTACCCTACTTCTATAAATAAGTAAAAATTAGGTATAATTTTGATATATTTTTAGATTTTACGACTGAATCAAGTATAAATTGTCTTCCTAAAATTTATGTAAATTTAGTGACTTCTTAAATAATAAACCTATCTTCTTAGTATCTAAATTAGATTACATAGACATAAATTTAGTGACTTCTTAAATAATAAACATATCTTCTTAGTATTTAAATTAGATTCCATAGACACTCATGTATTCATTGTTTACTTCTTAACTAAATTGCATGTCGTTACACGTTTGGTTTCTATTTATGTTATTTCATAATTTTATTTTATTTTATTTTACTAGACATTTTATCTTTTCTAACCATTTCTTACATAATTTAATTTGATAGAGTATTTTATCATTACAATGTCACAATAAATGACTCAATAAACTAGCTCATCTTATAGTATTTGGCTATGTTTTAAGCATTTTACAAACAATTTTCATATTATCATTCATATATATATATATAGTAGTGTAGCATTTTTTAAGGCGGCTACCATATTCAAATTCAAGTTTTTTATTCAATAACATATTAGTGTTTGTACTCGAATTAGAATTTCAAATTTAATTTTTTTGTCAAATGAAAATGTATGAAAATTATTTAATTTTCATATGTATCATTTTATTTTATTTCTATGAGTGACAAAATATTTTCTATCTTTATATACAAATTTTACTAGAATAAATTATATTTTCATCAGTTTCATTATATTACTAAGAAATAATTTTCTTTCCTTATTTTTTTTATTTTAAACTTATCTTACACTCTGCACACATTGTGAGGTTTAACTGGTTAATAAATTACCAAAAATATAACAAAATAAAGTAAATAATTTTATGATGATTAAATCCAGTTTATGTGAATTATAAAGTACACGATGCATAATTAAATTGTAGAATTTTAAGTCAATGCAAAGATTTGGAAGCTTTAAATCTTAATATAATGACTAAAACTAATGTTGCACAAGGCAATAATATCACATTATTGTTACAGATATACAATTTGCTTTCAAAAACTTGATAACCCATTATCTCATTATCGTTCATAACAACTACATATGATAATTCTTTATTCCCACTGGTATTGGGTAGTCTATGCCTATCCATACATATATATCATAGTTCCCCTTAAAGCTGAGGTGAATAGCTAATTCCCACTTAGAATTGGAACATGCTGCAAACCATACCTTCAGAACTTTCAAGTTCAACTTAAAATACTGATTGTTGTGCAATAGCTAAGCCAGATAATAAATACGTAGTATTATGATATACCATTTTGGAAATTGATATAATATTATGATGTAGCATTTTGGAAATTCACAATTGTGACTCCAAGGCATGCGTACAATAATTGACATGATTTTACACTTAATTTGTCGGCAACCATTAAAACATTCCACTAATTTTTTATTTTCTTTGAAGATAGATGTTTTCTGTTTCACAATTAACTTATTAATGTTTTCTGTTTCTTAGTTAACATTCATTTTTTATTTGCTCTGTGGATAGGTGCTTTCTGTTCGTCAAAGAGACTCCATCCTAAACCAATTTCTCCCAATTCTTTGTAACCATCCAATTAAAAGTTTTCAAAAATAAAAACTAATATATAATAACACCTTATTACATATTTTCTGTATTACATTTAACTTAGTGGTGTGTCCTTTTATTTTACTTTGTAAACATTTACTTTGTAAACATTATTGTGTGGTACCAGAGGAAGTGGCGTTGGTGGATTTATTGCAGTTGATGCAGAAGGGAACACTAGAGGCGCGTTCTACACCTGAGCTGCTGCATGTTTTACTGGTTGCCACAAATTATGTGTAAAATCATGTCTTAATTATTGTATACATGTCTTGCAGTCACCTATGACAATAGGATCTGCATCGCTTTATCTACAGCTGCTTTCCGTCGTGCATACAAACACTGTAATGCAACTGACAGACACTGCAAAGTGGTTTCTAATTCAACGTTTCTAAGTTCCTTCCCAGGATGTGGGTGCTGTTTTTAGTTGCTACGAATGCGTGCTGTGTATTCGCATATTTATGTTTTGTATCCATTTGCTGATGTGCTACAGAGTTGTGCAGCGATATTCCCTAATGTAATATCTCACGACATATGACGACTTTGATGCAGACGTGAGATGTATTGTAATAGACGACTATTCAAGAAAACGTCTAATACTTACTACCTGAAGTTACCACTTACCCAAAATAAAAAAGAAGAGAGGGTTTATATGAATTTCTTCTTTCTTGGGTTTTAATAAAAAAAGAAATACTCTTAAAGTTACTATTTTGTTTGAAGCAAATGTTTGGAATGTTATTAGAAAATATAGTA
>APFE031102261.1:0-26028 GCA_000404065.3 Pinus taeda | reverse complement strand
TTCTCAATTGAAGGGTGGAGCTCAAAGTTATACATGTTGCACATTTTTGCGTGTATTTTCTCAAATACACTCCAATTGCGCTCACACCTTGAAGAGCTACATGTTTCATTCAACATTCTTATGGCCAATTTCTACAAATTTGGTGCCCTTGCACCATAGATTCACCACAAAATATCTAGAACAAAACAAATAAATAAAAATTCAAAAACTTAAAAATAATTAAAATTTGAAATAAAAGTTACATAATTGAATTAAAAAAAAATAGAATTATAAGTAAGAAAATTCTAAATTGAAAATTCTAATTTCTAATGAGTGATGACTTGTCACTTATGTGGCATGAAGAGGGTCCTCTCCCGAATAGCATCATCAAAGCCAAATAGGCCAACATAATCCCGATAAAACTACATCTCATGATTGATTTTGCTACGAAGCTCACAATCAGGTACCATCTTATAAATATAGGAATGGAGCCCTTCATTCACCTCACCATCAAAATCAAAGCCGCGTTTGTATGAAAATGCAGGATTGAGGAAGAGTGTTGCTACATGAATGGGTCAGTGAAGCATCCCTATCCACCGACTATCAATCACATCGCATGACATCATATGCATATCAAGGCTATTAGAAACCTTATCTGCATAATAAGAATGAATGGCCTCCTTGGCCCTATCCACGGCCTTATACAAATAAGCCATTACAGGCTTCTCCCCATCTACCAATCACATAACCTTTACTATAGGTTGACTAACTGAGCATGCTTCTTCTACTCCTTGCAAAAACGTGTCAGAGTACACCATTTTTGCAATGGATCTCTCACACTGTCTCATGTTATATCTGCAATTACATAAGTCATCAGAAACAAACATTTGCTTCAAATCAAATTGGCATTGAAGCAAAGATGGAAGAGTAATAAAGTTTGTGGTAAAATGTGTGATCATGGGACGTCACAACTCCTTGTTTCTAGTGAACCTTCTCATCAGGCTAAGAACAAAAGCATGGTTATAAATAAACTTGGGGACGCTCTTAGCCATATCAACCAGCTCCTTGATGAAATAGATTTTCCCCATATCCTCAAGAAGAAAATTGATATAATGTGTTGAACATGAAGTCTAGCACAATGTGTGATGCCTCTCCCTAAGCATCTTGCTAGGAGACACATAATTAGTTGTATTGTCTGTTATGACTTGCACCACATTCTACACATCAATATCCTGAATGAACCCATCTACCAATTCAAATATCGTTGCTGCATATTTGATATGTGATGATGCATCCACTAATTCAATAAACATGGTACCTTTAGGAAAATGTTCCAAGAAATTAGAAGGGTCCTACCCTTCCTATCTATCCAACCATCAGACATCATTGTGCATCTAGAAACTTCCTATTTTTTTTCAACTCTGCCAATCTAGAGTTGATGTCATGTTTTTCTACTTGAAGGCCCCCACAACTCCTCATATGTAGCACTTTTATATCATGGGCCCACAATGACAATAACATCACAAATTAGCTGCCAAAATGGATTGGTTTTGGTGATGCTAAGAGGTAAGTCACTCCAAAAAAGACATGTCCCTATGACTCTATATGCTTCTTGCTTCCCCTTGTTTTTAACAATTGATTTTATGCCATGTTGTGCTCCATGTCTTGTTCGCAAAACAAAAAATGATGCCCTCACATTAGCAGTAGCAAGTGATGCTGTGGAGCTCCTCCCCCTACCCTCAGCATCAAAATCAGAAGAATATATCCCAAAATATCTACCTGCATGTTCAACCTTGTTTCTTTCTGTCTTTTTCATCAATTGCCTCAAGATCCTTTTGTATAACTCTGACTAGAAACTATACAAATCCCAACATCATGTCTATTGATTCTAGCCAGATGGTATGTCAATTGCGTAACCCTTCTTGTCATCCTAGTCCCACCCAATTTTCATAGTAGATATGCCTAATTTGTCCCATCATCAGGCTCCCCATACTACCAAAATGGGTCTAAGGCTTTTGGCATATTTGAATTTTGTTGTGAGCTAACTCAAACTTAGGGCACCAAAAAAAAAAATGGAATTGATAAGTAATAACCACCTCATTTTACAAAATATTTTTTTTCCAAATTATTTGCAATGTGAATTTACTAAAAAATCATAAACGACAATAAGAGGGTGCATTTGAAAGTTTAAAAAATCAACTAGAGTTTGTTGTCCAAATATGGAGAAAAACCTTGCATTTTCTCATGGGCATGAAAATCAAAGCAAATGGAAAAAAAAGTAAGAAAAATGTTTGTAGGAAAATAGGCAAGCAAGAATAACCCTAAAACTATCAAAAAATCATTAACATAGGGGTTTACTAGAACATACCTGTTATTGGAAGAAATGGATTAAATGATGAATCTAGACTGCAAACCAACACACCAACAAGTTGTCTCGTCAACACCCAAGACATATTTTAATATCAAACAACGATTCTCTACATTTAGGCTTGGCATTTAGGAATATGCTCTACATTTTCATTAGTTGAGTTAAGAGTTGCTCACGATTCTAGCATTTCCTGCAGAATGTTTCATTGTTGATCATCAACATTATGGAAGATAATATCTGCCCCTTTAATACACAGTATGCTAATTATTTTATAACATGATTCATTGTTGTTTTATAATAGGAATTTATTTTTAAAAATGGTTTCTGCGAAGAATTGAACAACCTTCCCATAAGAGACTAAATAAATGCTAAATTTATGGCATAAGAGGTAGAGTGCAGTGGGAATGTCCCTTAGCTAGGTGGTTGGGGTGTGTTACATACCTGGTCATTGCTCATATATAATTGTGCCTTGTCTAAATATAAAACAATAAATTAACTAATGATGGAGCATGCATGCATGCTTGCGCCCCCTACAACCTATCTTCATAACATCATCACTCCTCCCAAAGAAAATCATTATTGTGCCTAGCTTCATCTTCTATCAATCATGAAAACACATCTTGAGGCATTGATCTAGTGTTATTGTTGTGGTATGAAGGAGAACCAACTATGGAGAAAACAAGGTAAAATTCTAACACACACAAGCTAGGATTCTGACAGCAATTGGCCCAGTTTTTTCTTGCCATCAACTTGGGACTGTCAGGGATGTAACTCATTGGAGGAAGCCAAAAATTTGAATTTTTGAACAAATTTAGTGATTGATTACATGTTTATGTCCATAGGTTATTGAATCCTAATTTTCAAGTCTGCAACTATTTCTGTGATATCTTTAGGCTTTTTAGCATTCTCTTCTTTACTATAAATTAGTCCTATACAAAGCAAGCTTCAAATAAGTTTGATTTCAAAAATTGTAAAGCTTCAATTACCTTATGAATCCCTTAAGTTTCATTGTTGAATGTTGTCTTCCATTGTTTTGAATTCTATTTGGATACATGCCTTAAGTTCAAGAGCTATTATAGTCGAAAATATAAGATAAGCTTTTTCAGAACATTTATTGAAGATTTTGAAATTTTATTGACTACTCGGATTTATCTGGTACCTTAGAGCTAGTTGCTGGCCTCATTGAACATGTTCGTAAGTCAAAAGGAGCGAACAAATCAATGTCCAGGGCATTTTGTGCCTTGATGCTCCCCATCATGTGCTTCATGTGGTTGAACCTTCACTGATCTGATGTGAAGGTATTGATTTTTCTGGTTTGTTGAATCCTTGTTAATAATAATAATTAACAGTTACAAATTTAAACAAAGTCTTTCGGTAGAAATCACATGAGATTTTTTTTTTTTTGGCCGATGCATTTCGAACCAACAAGTGTGGTTCATCATCAAGATTATTAATTTAAGGATACTGACATTTTTTTGGATATTGTCTGCTTTGCTATGTTATTTCTTCATCATATTTTGAATACTCTGAGATGTGTATCGTGCACTTGTTCATGTTTTCTTGACCTTGTTCGTGCTTGGAATGTTGAAAAGAACTGGAAACATAACTTTGTGCATTAAGGAGAAGGTATTAGAATATGGATATTTTAATGATATAGTATTTCTTTTGTTCAAATGGGTAGGCAGTTAATAATGAGGCATCTCTATGTATCAAATACTTCAAAGTCCTGAACTTCTTGTTGACCTTCAAGATTATGATTATTCTCTAGATATGTGGAGCCTTGGTAGAATGCTTGCTAGAACGGTAAGCAACAAAACATTGTCAAGAGAACACATTTAATTATCCACAGAAATGCTTTGCATGAGTAACTTGCCTTTTGTTATAATAGTTATTTTAATTTCTATATGTTGTTTTGCTTATGAATTTTTATTGATTTATTTATTGTTGAAGATATTTCAAAAGGAGCCATTTTTTATGGGCATGATAGCCATGATCAATTACTTAAGATATCAAAGGTGAGCCTTATATGACAAAGAAACTTTCTTATATTTTTCATGGTTTTCATTGTCCTTTCTTTCATTATTTTGACATGTTCTACAGACATTTTGTGAAGAATCTTAGGGATAATTTCTAGGTCAACAATGTAAATTTCATAGATCTATTTTTTAAAGCTCCTGTTGGTATGATTCCCCGGCTTTAAGTTAATCCCAATTTAATTTAATATCATGTAATGATTTTGACATTAGTTTGGCGCAAAAGTAACAACTGGCAGAAATAGATATTGAAGTAGTTCGCAATTGCAATTTATTTCTTGATATGATCTGAAGTCTTAGATTGTACCTTTGTTATGAATCAAAAAATTGATATTCAGAGCACAAAAGAGAGGGTTGAAGAAAAAAGAAATAATGTTCCATTGTTATACTTCATGTGATATTATATTTACATGCAAAAAATAGTGTGTTTCTTTGACAAATCCTTTTCCAAAGATTTTCAAAGAAATGGGTTTTATGAAAACTTTACAGCCAAGTAATTTGAATGCATACTGCACTCTGCTGGTTGCAAGTTAGGGTCCTCATATGAGAGCCAAAATCTGCAAAGCCTTCAAAATATCAAGGAATTCTTAGATAGATTGTAGTTGTACTACAGATGAACATTGAATACAACCTGAGAAATGCTCCATAATGTAACATGAAACCATAGACGAAGGGCATTGTATATTTCATCCTCTCCCTATAAAGAGTCGCTTGGGACTATGCTAGAGATAATTCACCAGAGCATTGGAGTAGTATTGGTTGTATTATCAAGAGATAAGACAAGTAAAAATTAGCAGAATCCCTAATTTGACACTCCTAAATGTAATAACAGGTTCTAAGCATGTGAAAGCTTGCCTTTAGGTTCTCTAATATAAGCCTAATTAAGAGAACGTTAGAGTGTTATTGTCCCCTTCCTTAGACAACTTGGGAAAACCCTCGAGGAGTTTCCTCACATTCTATGAGTGGTGCCCAATGTAAATGATGTTGGTAGATGTGTGCCAACCCTCAAGGGCCCCGAGTGGATTACACCTTGTGATATTCGAGGTCATTATGGCTTTGACATTGCAAGTCAAACCACTTGAACTAACCACTGGGCTATAAAAGGAATTTATATATATTATATATATATATAATATTAAGTATATATATATATATATATATAGTCTTTATTTTTTTCAAAAAAAGCCTCATGAGTATTTTTTTGTCCAAGGAGAATACTTCGTGTATATCTCTTCAAGTACTTTTCCATGATCCATGGATGGTAAAATGGTTAAATTAGTGCCACTAATTAGAGAGCTTACTTGCTAGGGGATGCGAGAGTCGAATCTATGACCTCCCCAACTTTTGGTAAGAGATCTCACATTTGTCTCACGATAGCTTTGCATACATGCCTTACATATCAGTAAGCTAATTTAAAAGAAAAAATTGAAATGACATATGTTAGAGCTTTCAATGCACGCTCTAAAATTTATCTACATATCGCAAAACCTGTGAACTGTGTCAACAAACAAAGATTGTTCATGTATTTATAAAACAAAAATACATCATTGGAGAATTCTGTAGAGAACTTTGTAGCTAATATTCATGAATGAAATCATTTGCATGCCACATTGAGAAATGGAAATGGTCCAAACACCTAGACCCATCCCTAATGCCCCTTTTGAAACATCATCAGCTACATTGTTATTGTCCCTATATTGTGAGATAAAAGGGTCTCTCTCCATCTCTCTCTATGAATCATTTAGACTATTATATATATATATAAATATATATATATATATATATATTATTATTATATATATATATATATATATAATATTATATATATATATATATATAGATATAATATATATAATATATATATATATATATATAAGATAGATATCATTTTCTCTCTCTAATCATATGGGAGACAACCCGCTAACCTATCCCTACTATATGTATATATATATATTTCTCTCTCTCGAAATCATATGGAGACAAACCCGCTAACTCTATCCCACCCAATAGTTGTTTGTATACATGCCTGAATTGTTCTAACTTTCCTTCTAAGAATACGGTATGGTAATACTCAAAATTGAGTTCACGACCTTTTGTTTTCTTAGGGAGAAATTGCGTGCATAAGATTTGTGAAAATGTAATGAGCAAGGTCATGGGAAGAAGAAGCAATGGAAGATATGTATTTTGAAAACTAGAATGAATAGTGGGTAGGAGATTCCTCAAATTTGACATTGAACGAGGGTTGTTTTTGCATGCGTAAGAGAATTATCTAGTTAAAATAGTGAGCTCTAATACGACTACTAGCTAGGATGAATAACTCCATGCTTAAATGAATTTAGTCAACTCATAGCATACATATATACAAAAGGAATGGACCTTTGGTTTCATATTCTTAAGAGCTCCAAATGACCCTTCTTATTCACCTATGACCCTTCATATTTCTCTTAGATTAATGCTTACAAACTTATTCACAATGTACCTCAATCTCTAAGGATTATGTATTAAACATTTCTCCCTTAATTCAAAGGGTTTTTTTTTAGTCAAAGCATCGTTCTCAACCTTTCAAACTTTTCTCTTCCAAGTGCTTTGGTGAAGATGTTTGCAATTTTCTCATTTGAGAATCAATCTCTCAAACAAATTGTTTTTCTTCTACATGGTATTAAATTAGATGGTACTTAGTGTTGATGTGCTTGGTTCGATAAGGATTCTATGATTCATGGCCAACTTTAATGCATAAATATTGTCAACCAAAAGGGTATAGTGTACATGTTTCTCCTAAAAAATTTATAGGTATTTTCCTGAGCACACAATCTTTTTGAAACTTTCACTTCTTGCTTCCCTCCCTGCTCTCAAAAGCTTTTTGAATATTGTACTTCTCAATTCCACTCCCTGCTCCCAATAGCCTTAAGCTAGATCCTTTAAGGTCTAGGCTTAAAATGTGAGCAAGATCATGGAAAATATAAGTACCAATGGTTGCCAAAACAAACTCAAGGAATGGTAAGACTAAGAACTACATAGGCGATCCAAGGAACTCCATGCAAACAAGATAAGAGAGTTGAGCAATTCAACATGTTTAGAAACAAAAATGTTTTTCCTTGGGGATCTAGTTGTTATCTCGTGTGAAACCTTGAGGATGAACTTATGAGGTGCCTTGAGTTGAACTGTTGTGCTTGTTGCTATTAGATAGAGGACTTTTAGTTTCTAGATCCTCTAAAATATGGATTAAAAGGTCTATAATTAGGGATAGACTTCATAATTAAGGGCACATTAGGCATTATGATAGTCTTGGCAAGACAATGATGACCAACTCAGGGCAGTGAGTGTCGTGGGACATAAAGGATGAGGGGGATGGCTTGAATAAATGAATTCTATACTAAGCTTGACCAAAGCAAAGATCCACTATCCCAGTTGTTAGAAGTATTCATTACCAAGTGTATTACAAATAGTTTCAACAAAGCATTAACATATGAGGCTACATATGGCATGCCAATAATGGCTTCAACCATAAGGTTGAGCAACCACAGTAAAATCTTTCAAGAGATTGTGGATGTGAGCCTTGGTGCCATTTTAGGAAAATCACATGCATATCCATGATGTTTTAGTATCCCGATAAAATGTTGGGTTGATAGGAAAATCTGTGAATGCTTCTTATGGTGTTGTTTGTTTCAACATAGAGCTGGTAAAATTAATCTATTTTGTCATGCTGAAGCATATTCATAAAATCTAAGGCTTGTGTGTGGCTTGGTGAAAATAAACTTCTAACTTATGTTAAGTTTGAAATTAAATGGTGGATTTTACTGTTATGTATTAAGGCATGGAATATGTAATGCGACCATGATAAATTCCAACTTAGGATGTATGATAAATTTCAAATTAGTTACAGCATCTGAGATGCGATTGACATAAAGTTCAACTTAATTAGGGTATCCGAGATGCAAATAAGATAAATTTGCAACTTAGTTAGGCTACTGAGTTGTGTTTAAGATAAATTTCAACTTTAATTTGTGAAACTCCAAGCATTTTTGATAATTTTTGGTTTGGGAACGGCCCTGTCAGTCTCGGGGATCCATAGTAAGTTTGATGGCCATATGGTGAGAGATGTCCCATTCTTAGGTGCATCCATATAAGGGTTTTTTTATAAGTGAAATGAGTTTGTGGAGTTAAAAGATGATTAAAATTTTAGGTTGGAAATGACTAGGCATATCAAATCACATGGAAACATGCATAGAAAAATTTCATGTGTGGGCCTTTCATGTATTTTTATTCCTCACTTTTCCGTTCAGGATGCGGTGAAAAGAAGAGAAAGTGTGTTTTTTTCTTACTCATAGTTATAAGTGAACACATTAAAAACATGGGAATGGAACTATTAAATCCAAAAAAGGTAAAACCCAGTTCAAGAGCAAAGGAAAGTGGGAAATATCGACAAAAACAAATGAAATATGGTATGGAGAACCTAAAGTAAACTTATAGTATATGCTCTCATTAGCCATGAAAATGAAAAGAGAAAGCTAGTATGGAAAAACATAATTATAAATTTAGTATATATGCTCATAAACCATCAAAATGCGTAGAGAAACCATTGAAACAGGTCAATTTAGACATAATTTAATTTAGATAACTTTAAACTTTAGTTTCCTTCTAAAATTTTAAATATGCTTGATATTACTTGGAGTTTACATCAAAGAGTTGAGAGCAACTTAGAAAAAAAAAATTAAATAGAAGGGAGATAAGTAAAGATCGCTCTATCTTTAATATCTTTGCCTTTTGTTATCATGGTTCCCATATAACAGTGAATGCCCCAGTCACAACAGACTTAAAAGTTGAAACTAATTGATGTCACTATCATGGGCTATTAAAGCTTCTGTTTTCAAATATTACTGAAATCTAAGATAAGCTTCTGTTTTCTCACACCCCTTATTTGTAGTACCTTCAAGATTAGTTCTAATATGAAGAAATCTATTAAACTACAAATTCTCCCTTCTCTCTCTTCCCTCTATTTCTGGTGGGTGGGGATATATATTTTGAGGATCCAGGTATACAACACATAATGGTATGATTTAAGTGTACTTAGTTCTCTCATTGAATTTTATGTGATAGTTGAAGGAATACAATTATTTCCCATTATTCTAATTCAATCATGTCATAGTTGTTGAAGATGCAAAATTTTGATTCCTTGCCCAAACCAAGTGAATTTTACATGTTTTTATTTCTGCAATCATCATTTCAATTAGTCACTTAGAGCTTTTCTATTGCTTTTTTTATTTCAACTAACATTTGTTAGGATTGGATATGCTCTATTTCGGACTTGTTAATATTTCTACTTTTATTGCTTGCCTAATTTTCCTTCTGAGGTATTATATCATGCTTACTTTCTTGTTCTTTATATATTTTCTCTTTTAAGTAGCCCACTTCATATGAGAGGTAATTCCTATATGAAATGTATCATGGACTGCAACAATTTCTATATATGCTCAACATGAGCATGGCAAGAAGGCTTTGAAACTCTCTTGGTGATGAAATGTTTTGGACAAGAGCGGGTGCAAAAGAGTGTACCTTCAAAATTATACCTTTTTCCTATTCTAGCCTAATAACCCTAAAACATGGAAATATGGTTCATGCTTATATTATCAGGACTGGATTGGACATAAGTCTTCATGAAAAATGACCTTGTTGACATGTATGGAAAATGCAATAGTAGAGTTGATGTGTTTCATGTGCTTTAAGAGAATGTTTGCTCAAGATTTTGTTTCATGGAATGAAATAAGAGTGGGATGCATGCTAAATGATCATGGAAAGGCGCACCTAAAACTATTTTTTCAAATGCATCGTGTGGGTATAGAGCTAGATGAGTTCACTTTATCCAGTGCTCTCAGGACATGTGCGAGCCTCACAGATTTAGGACAAAGTGAATGCATCCATAGTTGCATAATCAAAATTGGCTATGAGTCGAATATCTGGGTTACGACATCTCTTCCTGATATGTATACAAAGTTTACAAGCATCAAGTCTTCTTGTAAGGTTTATAATAAAATCCTTGAATGAAAATTGATTTCATGGACTACCATGATTACATGATATAACCAAAATGGGCACTGGGAAGAGGCATTGAAAACCTTTGGCCAAATTCTACAGGTAGGCTCAAAGCCAAATCAATTTAGTGTTTGGAGTGTGATTGGCTCTTGCGCCAACCTAGAAGTACTGGAAATTGGAAAGAAGGTACATTATTTAGCTATCCAAAGTGGGATTGACTCACATATCTCTATTTCAAATGCCATTGTTGACATGTATGCAAAGTGTGGAAGTTTAGGAGATGCACGAAAAGTATTTTCCAAAAATTGTGAATGTGATGTTGCCTTATGGAATGTAATGATTTCTATATTTGCACATCATGGATATGGCAAGAGGCTCTCCAACACTTCGTCCAAATGCAATAAGTAGGTCTGAAGCCAAATAATATAGTGTTTTTTTTTTTTTTTTATGTCAGTTTGCATTAGCATTGGATTAGTGGAGGAAGGGAATAGGTTGTTCAATTCCATTGATCAAGATTATGGCATTACATTAATAATGAAGCATTGTGTGTGTATGGTTGACCTTCTTGGTCATGTTGGAAAATTGAATAAGGCTGAAGGTTTAATATATAAAATGTTGCTTGACCGAAATTCTCTTGTATGTTTGACCTTGTTGTCTACCTGTAGAAACCATGGAAATGTGGATTTAGGAAAACAAGAAACAAAACATATTCTCAAGTTGGAATCACAATATGCTCTAGCATAAGTGATTTTTTCCAATATATGCTACAACTAGATGGTGGGATTGTCTCACAAATGTGAAGAAAAGGATGAAAGAGAAATGATTGAAGAAAGTAACCATGAGTCAGCTAGATTGAGGCCAAAGGTAGGGTTCATACTTTCACTGTCAAATATAGAAGGAATCCACAAATAAAAGTGATATATGAGAAGCTAGAGGAATTAACCAAGTTGATGAAGGAGGAAAGTTATGTGCCCAATACAAACTTTGCTTTGTATGACGTAGAGGATGAGAAGAAAGAACAATTTGTATCCGATCATAGTGAGAAACTGGAAATTGCGTTTGGGCTTATTATTATTCCATGAGAATTTGTATTCGAATCATCAAGAATCTTTTCATTTGCGTTATTGTCAAATTGCTTCCAAACTCATTTCTTAAATTGTAGGGCGAGAACTTATTGTGAGGGATGCCAGTTGATATGATCATTTCAAGGATGAAATGTGTTCTTGTGGGGAGTTTTGGTGATACTAAAATAAGGGACAATTATATCTATGGGATTCCATCCTACAAGGAAAACTGATTGATTCCTAATCTCTAGCCTCTTGCATCAACAATGTATGCTCCAAGTATTGGAAGATGATCAACACTAGATTAACGAAAAGTTGATCCTTGTCCTTGCTAGATTTAGGATCAAAGCCCAACCAGTCTTTATGAGAAGACATAGGTAATGTAAAATTGTATTTGCTTGGTAGTGCGAGCCCTGCTACTGGAAAGAACTATTGTGATCTAGTTTCATGCCCCAGTGTTCTCTTTTATTTCTAGTATCTTGTTACCTAGAGTCTAAGGACACAATTACCATTACACAAGATAGTTTTTCCCAAATTTTGTTTCTTTGCTTTTGTTTATCAAACAAAAAAAAATATAGCAACAAGACTTGTTGTCTCTAGATACAATCTTAGGGAATGTATTTAACTTTTGCAATATTGGATACCTACTTGCAGAAAGATCACAAAATGGTGCTACATGTTGATGGGATGTAGGCAATGGATTGAGTGTTAGGTGAAGCCTTTCACACCCTTGTAAGATCACCAGGCTAGTCCAAGAATTTTTCCACTAGAAAGAGCTCCTAAACGCTGACCAATTTTACTATGTACAAAACATGCATTGATATATAGACCATTTCAGTGGTTGGAATGAATAATGAATGCTAGTTTAAAGGTAACTTGCAATATCCATCTCATTATTTTAGTATTCAATATTCTTTGGGAAAAATATCGAAGTGTTTTTACCTCTAATAAGGTGTTGGAGAATTAACATTCAACCATAGAAACTTCACTTGTAAAATATTTTCATTATTTATCTTATGTAATTTATTCATATGATATCAAATTTCAGGATATGTATTGTAATATATCCAAATTTTCACTTTGTAGATGCCTTAGATTTAACACATTCGTTGATTCAACAGTTTATGGAGGTTACTAGTTTTTTCTCCTACAATTTTGCAAAAGGAGCAAGAGTAGTTGTTAGGGAGGAAAAAACAGGGTTTCATTTTGGCCAAGATGAATCCCCTACTTGGCTTAATCATAAACGAAAGCTTATGAATATTAGGGAAACTATGCCTTATTTGGGCAGATCTTTGGTAAATAGTTTTTCAACTATTGATTATTCGAGATGGATAATAACCAGTTTTATAAAAGAAAAATTCATAAATGAAAGCTTATGAATATTGGGGGCACTATTTCTTATTTGGGAAGGTCCTTCGGTAAATAGTTTTTCAACTATTGATTATTAGAGATGGATAATATCCAGTTTTAAAAAAGAAAAATTCAATCTTGTAGTAATATTATCCTACTGCCTTCCAAGAAGATTGCAATTGTTGATCAATTTCTAGTTCCCTTCCAAGAAGATTGCAATTGTTGATAAATTTATAGCAATGGGTCACATTGGTTTCTCTATCTTTTTTCTTGTCTAGTAGCCTATAAAATGTTGGAACATGTACTCCAAAAGTTTGATTGGGCAAGCAAGGTGGGGTAAAAATGATTGATATGGTGTCTTTGTGTTTTTTGTAATTGCACATTACCAAGTGATCAAGGGCGATTGGACATCCCCAACATTAGTAAACACATGATTTCCTTTGTTCCTTTGGATTTCTGTAACATCTCTACAAAATTTCCATTTTTTTGGGATCCTCTCAAATGCTGATATACTTTGTGCCTATAAATATTTCCAATGTTATGGGATATTTATGTTAGTGTAAATTTCTTCTTAAATTTAACCTCCTTGCTACATGCTTAGAAGATATATAGAAACTCAAATTTCGATTGTATTTCACTTTCCATATATTTCACTTGCTTATTGGCTTCCACATTCCTACTTATATTGACATTCCTTTGCACCTCTCGGTGAAATTGCTAGTTTAAAATCAACGCCTAGATATGAAATTTCAAGGACTACCATAACTCTCACATAATTCTTTAAAGGGTGCTAGCTCAATTGTAGAGAACCTTCTTTATAAGCAGAAGATTAGTGGTTCAATTCCACTGTGTCTTAATATGAATTAATCAATGATATTATAGTTATTTTTAATTAAATACTTTGAATATTGGCTTATTTCAATGGTGATATATTTTGCTAGATTCATTATTTTATATTGTCTCTAAATAGACAAAAGTGATGTATTATTATCTTTCAATGTAATTTTTTATTGTCTCTAGAGAGACAATACTTAGGATCAATGACATTGTCTCTTTAAAGAGAATATGTCTTGAATCCCAAATATTGTCTCTAGAGAGACACAAATGAAATTGTCTTTGGAGAGACAAAAATGCTTTTGTTATATATTGTATTTATAGAGACAATATTTTAAGACAATTCGATTTGAGACACCCGCTTAAAGACAACACATAAGTTTTCTCTTCTCTCAAGTTAAGACAGTTTGCCCAAAAATTTTCTTAAAACCCCCTTTTGTGTTGTAGTTAGACGTAGTTTTGTTTATTGCTCTGCGAGTTGCAACTTGCACGCATTAGCCATTTAAGGAATTATCCTCGATGAAGATGGGAACGTAAGTGGTTCCAAATCATCCTTTAATGGATATATTTTTCTTTCTAACGATTATTAATGCTTCTCATTTCTCTGAGTATTGATCTCCTTTATATAATTTGTAGAGGCATGAAACCCTAGCAGTTGTCAGCGAAGCTATTGTAGCGCAGTGGAAGCATGGTCGAAAAGTGAAACTTATAGAAGGGGCAAGCATTTGAGCAATGTGTTAAAAAAAGAGAATCAAAGTGTTCAGATTATAACTCAAAAATATTAAGGCGGAGAATCAAAATGTAGAGGAAAAATATGAAATGCCAGATATAAATCTTAACCATTCCAAAGAATATGAAGAAACCAATGCAATATTGAAGCGACTAATGCTAGATTTGATATCTTTATCCCGTAAAAATTTTAAGCTTTGGGAATTTAAAATGGAGGGACTACTTGTTCAATATATTTATGGGAATTTTTTCAAGAAACTTCTATAAATCCCCGAGAATCGAGATAAAAGGTGCAATAACATTGGTTCTTATTACATCAACATTAGATGAAAACATTTTGTCTAGTATTTTGCATGAATTTGGTGAAGTAAAAAGTGCAAAAGTATTTTGTGATATTCTGGAAATTAAGTACAACATGAAGTGGAGTAAAAAAGCTAAAGTTGATGAAGGTGTTGTTAAAAATTTTGATTGTGTTCAAAGCATCATAACGGGGATCAAGATTGAAAGCATGTATGTAGCTCACAATGGAGTAACGTGTGATAGTAAGGGAAATCCCTATGATGAAGGTTTTAATGATAAACATGCAACACTTTATGAACAGTTAAACTTTTCAACTGAGTATTGGTTACAAATTATACATGAAAAAAAACTTTTAGATGATTTATTAAGTGGAAGAGTAACTATGCTTAAAGATAAATTGGATTAGAAAGATGAAACTAAATACAAATATTGTAATGTAGAAAAGAACGAAGATTTGTCAGAAGAAGAAAAGGTTGGAAAGAACCCGAACTATGATGATTTTTAAAATCTCACTAATGTTTATGAGTATACTGGTATTGGTAGTAGCCACGAAGAAGCGACAGAAAAAGAAGAATATAACTCAATTGTAATCCATTTGAACAATACTTAAAAATATTCATTGATGGAAGTGGATTTGTTGAAATGAATTAGAAACATACTAGTTGTAACAAGGAGAAATATATAGTGTCCATGATCTCTAGTAAGAAGAAGAAAAATAAGTTTGGAGCAACAAGTAAAATAAAATTCTCATCAATATATTGTATCAAAGAAAGTCAAAATGAAATATTTAATTCATGTTTTTAAGCCTCGCTCAGACTTAGACCAGGAAGCAAGTTAACATAAAGGTCATGATTAAGGGGAACTGTCAAAATAATAATCGCACCGATTGTTCCCATGAACGATGATTATTCAAGATTATTATTAAAAGTTAATAATCCAGAAGTTTAAGTAGAAAATAAATGAGAATTAGTAAAATCCATATATTCTTGTAGGGGATTGATGTATAAATTAACGTAACTGGGGATTGATGTATAAATTAACCTAATTGGAATGTATCATGTAAGCTTCAATGTTCAATATTCTTCTTTGATACTCATGAATTTGATGCTCTGATTCTTTTATGTGTGAGTTTAAATTTAACTCCGCTCCGTACCTTGATCACCATGATCGACCAAGGATGTTGATTGGAACTGCAGGTAACCCTAAGGCTTGGGGAGAGATTCCTAATGTTGTGCAGGGACCAGTAATTGATATAGTACTGGTCCCACCAAACCACCATAAATTAAGATTTTTGAAACCAATATTTAAACAAAAATAAATAACATTAAATATAAATAAGTATTAATTTATGTCCAAAATTTCCCCATACATTGACTGGGCCCACAACTATCCATAAATAGTATTTTACTACTTCAGACTGCAAACCATATTGACCCAACTAGAAAACATCTAAATCCATAAAGGCTTCCAAAATGGTCTATTCCAGAACTACAAAGTAGCAGTCACTCCAACCCCCGCTCATCTGAAATGCAGCTTTGCATCCCAAATAAATATGCCTACCTGCACATAACAAAAGGGAATGTATGTCAGCCATAACTGCTATGTTGTTCAACAACTAAACACCCTATGTTCAATAAATGACACCCAACCCAATAACATTTAAACCCACTTTTTTCAATAAATGTCACCCAGACCCAAAAACTGCAATAAATGACACCCAACTCACTCTATTTCTCATTAAAATAGATAAAAGTACATGGATCAAGAAATCACCAATTCCCAACCATTACATCACATCAAATGAAATCCAGACCATACATTCAAAATGAAGCCATTCCAATCCATGTGCATCCATGTCCACCAATTAAATTCATGTGCCAAAAACTATAAAACGAACTCCACCCACTGTTGAAGTTGCATCTTATGCTTTCAAACTATTCAGCAAACTTGAAGACAACATCACAAAACAGTTGCCAATATATCCAGGTTAGTTATATCAATTACAACTCATTGTTCTTATAGTTCTGTTTTCATTTATCAGATTTCTTACATGATCTATCTGGTAATAACTGCTAGAAGGATACCTGGATGGTTTCACAAACAACCATTGAAAGTCATGGCTCTTACAGTTCTAATTTCATTGTTTTCATTTATCAGAGTTCTTACGTGATCTGTGTGGCAATAACTACTAAAAGGATACTTGGATGGTTTCACAAACAACCATTGAAAGTCATTTTTCTTATAGTTCCGTTTTCATTGTTTTCATTTATCAGAGTTCTTACATGATATGTCTGGCCATAACTGCTAAAAGGATACCTGGACAGTTTCACAAACAAGCATTGAATAAAAAGTAGGTTCTAAATACAACTATTTAGAAAAGTTAAAACCATTCCTTAAAATAAAAAAAAAAAATGAATGCCTTCAACATACTTAATTTTTTCAGTTCAATTTTCTAAAACTTTTTATGACTGATAAGTCCATTCCAAGGTTGATCATAGTTGCAAGTTGTTCCCAGCATAGAATTTATGCCTGGAATGGTGGCCATGGACTATAATGGAGAAGTTGCAATAATGAGACATTTTTGGCAATGCCAAACAACAAAAAAACTGGAAAATGATATTTGAAACAACTATCATAGAATCCTACTTGAATCCATATAAAAGTTACTAAACTGATGACTAGGCAGGTAATCGAGAGACTACGAAGTAATTTGTAATTAGAGACTACGAAGTAATACAATTCGATTTCCTGTAACATACATGTTGATAATTTCCTGTAATAAAGGAAAAGTATTTTTGCAGAAGTAGTAAAGCATAATTTAAAAATATTCTAATGTCTAAATGCATGCATTAATGTTACAGGTTGTTTCTTCTATGGAAAAAGGAAGGTACTCTGCTCATACAAGGAGAAGTGGCAGGAGAGTGACAAGGGGTGCGCAGCTGCAATGCACATCGTCTGATGAGGACAGGACAACTGATGTCAATGCCAACAATGCACCAGGGAACATTGTTGAGGATGACCATGTGATAGCAGCTGATGTTAACAGGCCATCAGCCATAGAACCACCAGCAACAACAGTCCAAGGAGCAAGCTCAACTAAAAATATCAGTGCTATAAGAGGATGGACAAAAGAACAAATGTTAGTTGCAATTGATGACATAGAGTTTAATGAATACTCAGTTCGGGTATCTGCAAGAAAACATGGTATTCCTCCCCCATCAATACATTATTGGATAAATGGACTGACTTATACAAAATGTAGAGGGCCTGTTATAGTTATGACTGAGGAGGAGGAGGCCGAGGTGGTTGAATGGTGTAAAGAGATGGCCCAATTGGGACATGGGCTAGAGTTGATACAACTCAAATCAACAGTTGCTCAAATCTGTCAAGGGAGGCCAAACCCATTCAAAGATGGGTTTCCTGGTAAATCATGTTGGTTTGGCTTTAAAAAAAGGCATCCAAAACTTGTATTGCATACTGTTGAGGGACTTGACAAAGATAGAGCATTAAATTTGAGCATTAAATTTGCGCCCTGCATTTGTGCAAAAATTCTATGACACACTTTATAGTGCTTAAGATAAACATTCTTATGGAGCAGACCATATATGGAACTGTGATGAAACATGTTTACAGGCAGGGAGGAATTGTGGCATGTAGGTAATTGTCAAGAGAGGGAGCCGAAATGTGCCAAAGATTTTGCCCAAGAGCATGGAGTGGATAACTATTTTATGTTTTGTCAATGCAATTGGTACTTCAATCCGAGGATTTTATCTATTCAAAGGTAAAAATCAACTGAAAATATATATACAGAACTGTGAATCAGGTGCATGCATGGCTGCGCATCCCCATGCATGAATGGCTAAAGAACTATTTCTAGGTTGGCTTTTTCACTTTGCTACATCGGTACCAGGTGGCGTCTCGCCTAATAACAAACACCTTTTGATATTAGATGGCCATGGGAGCCACATGGCTGTATAAAAAATTGAGGAAGAAAACAATTTAGGCATCGACCTATTTGCATTGCCCGCTCATACCACTCACAGACTGTAACCCCTTGATGTTAGTGTGTTTGGCCCTTTCAAGAATTATTTCAGGTCGGAGCGCGTTGCATGGATGGCGAAGAATCTAGAGGTTGAGGTGAAAAGGTTTGAGCTAGCAGAGCTTGCAAGCAAAGCTTTTAAAAGGGCATTGACACAATCAAATATCAAGGTTGGCTTTAGGAGGACAAGAATCTGGCCACTGAACTATGATGCTCTTATGCATGATACTAGTTGTAGCCAAGCGTTTCATGTGGATGGTCAGGAAGAAGAGAATGCCCAAATAGGTGTTGAAGTGCAAGAAGTAGATGACCAAGATGATGTTGTTGCAGCTCGTAATATGATTTCCCTATATCAAGGACACTGATATGTTGAAGATGATGAAACTGTGTATAAGACACAATATAACAATGAACAAATTTACAGTAACATGGAGATCGTTCCACAAACTCAAGAACATGAAATTCCTGTTGCTGATATTGTTAATGATATTGTTGAATACACAGTTGACATTGACCAATTGACATTGCCAAACCAGGTAACCCCACCTTCATGGTTAGCGGAAGCAATGATCAATATGAATGCACATAGTGTCTCAGCAACCAATGAAGAAAGCATGAACATGCCCTCACAACCAGCAGAATTGAACAGTGAAATTGTTTATTTTTTTGTGGAAAATAGATATATGGAAGAAGATGAAGGACATAATGAGGCATCAAATGAAGATAATGATATAGTTGAAATAGTTCCAATAGATACTGAAATGGAAGTCCCAAGCAATGACATTAAGATGGGAGGGGTGGAGAAGACACTTGGACGGTTCCTAAAGCCACCAGTAGAGAG
The DNA here is from genome assembly GCA_000404065.3 of Pinus taeda. Classification (NCBI taxonomy): domain Eukaryota; kingdom Viridiplantae; phylum Streptophyta; class Pinopsida; order Pinales; family Pinaceae; genus Pinus; species Pinus taeda. The sequence continues at coordinate 6,461 of APFE031102261.1, read as the reverse complement.
AGTATGAATGAAAAAAAGCAAGGTGCATTGGGTAGTCTTCGTCTGGGCCGAAGCTCACAGTTACTCACCTTAGAGGACTATATAAACCTGTTAGTTGGGTCTGAAAAAAGGAAATTTGAAATGTAAGAATTAAAACAGAAAAATAAGGATCTAGTCAAGGAGAAGAAGGCAGCAAGAATTGTTGCAGCACAACATCGAGCAGATGAAAGGATTGAAAGAGATAAAGCAAGGAAAGTTAAGGACCAACAAAAGAAAATGGCAAGACAAGAAAAGGAAAAACGAAAGGCACAACAAATGCTTGAAAAGGAACAAGGGATGATCAATGATACAAGAATAGCTGATGAAACCAGGATTATTTCAAACTCATTGGACTCCATTGCAGATAATATACCAGTATTCCAAGGTCTCATAAACAATCAAGATCCCCACTATCAAATTGAGGGTTTACCCACTTGCCTTGCTCCTACTAGAGTTGGTGTCAATTCTCTATATGCTCATTACACACCTCCACTTAATGCAGGGGTCAGTAGTGCAAATGTGAGATATGGGTACTCAATACCTTCATGGTAGGAAGCTGCAAAGTGGAATGAATCATATGGCAACAATCAACCATTTCCTAATCAGCCCTTGAGTAGTAGGCCAACCTACCTGGCTCAAGAAGGTAACTCAAGGAGTTTTGGCACTCAATATTCTTAGGGCCATAGAGAATAGGAGTGTCATATGTTTTTGGTTCTAACAACGTTATGATGTGGATTTTGGATGGATTGTATCTTTTTCTTGGCATAGAAACATTTTGGTTTACAACACTAGATTGTATCTATTTCTTGTCACGGAAAAGTTTTGGCTTACAACACTAGATTGTATCTTTTTCTTGTCATAGAAACGTTTTGGCTTACAACCTAGAGTGATTTCTTGTGGCAACCTAACTCTGTGTTGAAAATGAATTTTCAATGGAATATGTCTTCTTGTAAAATATTAATTAGGATAAAGCTATTTCTATAAGTTATTCTATGAAAAATAGTTTCCTTCATTGCTGGTTAATTAGTTATACTCAAAGCGGCTGGGTTAAACTGTGTAACTATGTTTGTGTTGAAATAAAGTTTCTAGAACTAAATTAAGTTGCTGAAAATTAGAAAAACTATTTATGGCTTCTATTAAACTCGATCTGAAAACTATTATTTCAATGGTTGTAGCTAAAAGGGAAAAGGAAATTAATGAAAGAGGAATCCATGAGTAACTTTGTGAGATAGCTAGGGTTAGTTTTCGGGCCAAGTCGACAGGGTCAATAGGTTAGAACCGATCCCCATCTCCTTGAAGGCTCATTCAAGAGGATAGAGCCTCAAGAGGATAACTATTGTCCGGGTAAATCTTAGTCAAGCACTTCAAGATTATCGATAACTAATAGACCATGTCGCATTGAAATAGACCTTGGTAAAATCCCATCAGTCGTAGTAACCAAGATTCATAACGAAATAATCATTGGTGTACTGATATCATAAGGAATTCAATAATAACATTCCATTCCAAATCTGGACAAGAGATAATGGACAAAGGCTTAGGAAAATGGCTACATACAAAAATCAAATGACCAAACAGTCTCAAATGAGGAGGCAGTCTACCTCATAATAAGTTTTATTAAATGTCAAAAAGCCACTGATAATTTTATTCATTGACGGGACACTTGCGAAATTGAGAGCACTTATTATCAAGTTGCATATGAGAAAGGCTAAATACAGAAATCAAATGACTAGACAGTATTATCTCATAATAAGTTTTTGAGAGCACTCATTATTAGGTAGAGTAGGAAAAACCTTCAAATTTAAATTCAGATATTCAAAATCCTAGTTCTATGTCCAAACATAGATCACTAAAATAACAACACCCGATATCTATATTTTTTTCCATATGAAAACCTTCGAATTCAAATTCAGGTTCCAGGTCCTAGATCACTAATATGAAAACCTTCAAATTCAAATTCAGGTTCCAAGTTCAAACATATATCACTAATATAGCAACACACCCCATGTCTAGATCTTCACCACCACATGACCAGAGAGTCACATCCAGTATAATTGTTGTAAATATGAGAATAACATAAATCCTTAAGCAAATGAAGTTTAATCATCCTCCTATGCATTTCTGACCAATAACCATACCTAAACCCAAATCTCTTCTAAACCCCACAAAAAACAAGACACAAAAATTTCAATTGAGGTGGCTACAAATTGAAATAGTTGAGTAAAACTGACATCATTTAATCTTCTTCTCAACCCCCAAAAGAAATAGGACAGAAACATTTCAATTGAGGTTGCTACAAACTACAACAGTTAAGTAAAATTGGCATCATTTAATGACCTTCTCATCCCCAAAAATAAACAGGACACAAAAATTTCAATTGGGGTGGCTACAAACTGCAACAGTTAAGTATAACTCGTATCATTTAATCATGTATATATAAAACAATACATCAAGATAGCCAAGGCATGAAGCCAAACTATGGTAGCCCATCATCGTGAAAATATTTTTCCTGTAAACTAATAGAGAAGGGGACAAACAAACAAACAGAAATGTTATATACAGAGACAATTCTGAAGGCTTGTTAACATCAGAGAACATGAACACATATTATCTGTTGACAGGCAGAGCCTGTGCTCTGTCCTTAATGCCAAGAGGAGAGGCAATTGCTGGCCTAGAATTAGTACCAACAAAGCCATCCTTCATCTAAGAAGTGAGATGCCAAATCGCCATGCGATCTCTAGGTGTTATTTTCCCTTCCCCAATTATCTTTAAAATATAGTTGACATCTATTTATAAAAAGGAAAGAAATAATGAAATTTGTATTATAGGATTCTGAGGCCGTTAGGATTATTATTTCAGTCATTTTTCAGATTCGATAGGGTAGATTCAAAGTTGCGAGCAGGTGTAGAGACTCTATGCAAGAGACAAAACCAATAATTAAATAATTGTAATTTGACCAAAAATTGCCCGGGAAGAAGAAAATTTCTCATTAACAAGAGGAATATGCAAGCAAAGCTACATAATGATTTGTTGTTGTTCGATGAACGAGAAAACCAATCTTCTAATTCAGAATACTATTACAGACCAATAGATGAAATAAACATTGCAGAAGTGGCAACACTGGATATGAACAATAGACAAGAGATAATGGCCAAAGGTATAGGAAAAAGGATAAATACAGAAATAAAATGACCACATAGTTTATTTCATAATAAGTTTTTTAGAGCACTCATTATCAAGTAGAGTAGGAAAAAGCTAAATATGGCAATAAGAACCTAAACCAAAGTTCAATAAGGGCTTTGAGGGTTTCGAGGTCTTGTTTGGGGTCATTGGTGAGATGTTCCATTTTCGCTTTGTCTTTCTCCTCGGGGCTGGTTGTTGGGCGAAGCCCTCTGCCGAGGATGGCACGCCGAGGATGGCACAGGATGGTCAAGGATGGCACACTAAGGATGGAATGGGACAGTTGAGGATGGAAAACCACCTAATACCTCACATGTGAGCATCCTCAACACTTATGTGAACATAGACCAACACACAGAGGACTAAAAATGACTTAATTGGCATAACTATTCTGTAGATATTCATAAACTACAACAAGAAACAGAAACAGAGAAGAACAAGGTCAAGGCCATACACAAAGCATACTGACCATGCTTCTTAGGAATCTTTCATTTGCCATTGGAACTCTACAAACGACCGAGGATGGCATGGGACGACCGAGGATGGAAAAACCACCTAATACCTCACATGTGAGCATCCTCAACACTTATGTGAACACAAACCAACACACAGAGGACTAAAAATGACTCAATTGGAATAACTATTATATAGATATTCGTAAACTGTGCCAATAAACAAAAACAAAGGAGAACAAGGTCAAGGCCATTCACAAAGCATACTAACCATGCTTCTTAGGAATCTTTCATTTGCCATTGAAACTCTACAAACGATCGAGGATGGCACACCGAGGATGGAACGGGACAATCAAGCACGATAACAATGAAAATTCACAAATACCATCATGAAAAGCCACAAACAACATCAAAATATCCACAAAAGCCCTAAACCCTAAAAACTACCATAAAAAGTTTACAAAAAATCCAAATAGAGTTGTTTGTGTTGAAAAACATAGAGAAATTGCTGGTAGGATTAAAGTCCTACTGGATACAAGCCATGGATGGTCGCCAACCTTCCCCAGAGCTCGTTAGACCTTCTCCACACCTGCAACGACCTTTTCCACACCTGCAATGAGAAGAAAAATCCATTAGACAACAGAAAACCACCAAAAAGACCAGTACAAAACAACAAATTAAGCAATTACCTATTAAAAAAGACCTTCCACCTCGAGCTCGGTAAAACTGCAACCGGCTCCTCCCCAAACAACAAAAAATGCGAAAAGACCACCACCAGAGAAACCCTAAACAATCAGGGGTCCAGAATGACTAACAAATCCACATGGAAAACCACAAGAAAGGCAGAAGCGATGTTCCAACCACAAACCCTAAACCTCGAACAAACATTTGCATCAGCACCTGCATACCAGATGAAGCTCAGGTCACCAAACCCTAAACCTCGAACAAATGTTTGCATCAAAACCTCAATACCAAACGAAGTGTGTAGGTTGTTGGGCTGTCCCGTGCCATCTTCGGCAGGGGGCTTCGCCCAACAACCAGCTCCGAGGAGAAAGACAAAGGGAAAATGCAACATTGTAGGAATGATCCCAAAAAAACGGAGGAAATGGCAAAGACACAAAATTTTATGTGATGAAACAATGCCTAACACATGGACCTCCATGGTGAACATGTGTCGTACCAGATCCATGTGGGTTCACATGTGGTTTTGTGATGTGGTGGGGAGGGCGCACAGGTAATGGAAACCCTCCCCTATGTTTATTCTCACACCACGAAGTAGAAATTTCTAGAATTTTCTCTATTTGGCATTGTCCAAAGGTGATGTCGGTGCTATCATCATGGATGAACTTCCATACATGCAATATTTTGTGGAAAAAACAACATTCACCATTCAAAACTGAGGATTTGTAAGTGATTACCATTGGGATTGATAAATTGATTTTTATTTTGACAATCATTCCACTTAATAATTATCCATGACTTTTTAAATTTTATTTGTCGATATTGATTAGCTTATTTCGGTAGGTGTTTGATCACATCATCATCAACAGGTAAAGTCTGTTTCGATCAAAATATTGGAGCTATGAGAAAATGGTGATCTATTCGATTGCAACAATAAAAAAATATATCTTAATAAGGTATAATAGACTAACATTTATAGCTTTCCATCATATTACAAGTTTTGGTTTATAGTAGTGTTTACTCATGAACAACATAAACACCATGTGTTATATATCCATATGTTAGTTGTAAATTATAAATTGTCTTAATAACTAGCAATGTCAACTAAACTTTCCAAGATATTGAATTGTGGAAAATATAATGAATTCTATATGAACTCTTCTATTATGGGCTAAATCAGATACACATCTACCAATTAAAATTATATGTATATGATATACATTTTCAATGAAAGAAAACAATTTAGAAGATTTATTTTAGGTGATTGTTCTAGGAGCCATTACCTTGCGCTTCAATTTCAAGTTGGATAAGAAGATTTTGTACACAATTATTATCCTAGAAATATTATGAAACAAGTATATTGTTCTCTTCAATTTTTAAGTTTTTACATACACATAAGCTAAATTCTTAAGTTTTTACATACACAACCGATTCGCTGACACTATGTTTAAACCAGAATAGTTATTGATTTCCAATATAAATGTTTGTAATAGTTATATATAAGATAAAATAAAACAACAATTATTATTGTTGATTGTTCATATAATTATACATAATGGCATAGAGATGTAATAATATCACATTTATAAGCTTTAATTGATATTTATTTTTCACACATATGGGGAAGAGGAACAATCGTTTTCTATGGTTTAGTTGAAGTATTTTATAGGTAATTTAATAAATTAACAATATTAACCAAAACATACTCCATACACAAGTTATATCAATAATAATAACAATAATAATAATAATAATATCTATTTTTATGGTCACGGTAAAGCAAGACACCAAATTGGTGTATGGGACCCCCTTGTTTGTGGGACAAGGGACCCACCTCCACACAACGATTTGACTGCTAAGTCTACGACGACATACATACTCTACCCCCCTTTGGTTTTGAACCTATGACCTCTTAGGAGAAACACATGCTCTTAACGATTGACCAATGAATATAAATGGTTGGTCAATCATGTTGGTAAATTAATTTGTCCATGTGAGTTCATTATTGTTTGCCTTATTTGAGTTTGGTTATCTTAGAATTCACAAATTTTTGGGGAAAATTTTTGTTAATTTGTTAATTTTTAGACATTTTATAAAATAAATACTATTTATAGTTAAAAATAATATATA